>JAZKJV010011049.1:0-183101 GCA_037367405.1 Ottelia alismoides
TTCTCCTCGCCGGAGGCAGAGGAGGACACACTCAGGGCTCCACTTCTCCACCCCCCTAAGCCCTTCGCTCACCTCAATTCGAATGCACACACGCCGCTAAACCCTTTTGCAGGTCAACCATCTTCATTGGCCGGACCTCGGGCGGAGCCGTGTTCTAGAGCTCCGCCTCCGGCGATCAAGCGTTGACATAGTATTCCAGACACTCCCGCAGCTTCTCCGACTTCGGTTCTTCATCGCCAGACCTTCAGCTTCCTTCCCCGAGCTTCACCGAGCACGGCGAGGCGTGAAGGAGCTCCAGGCCTTCCGCCAGAGCTCCAATCGCGCCGCCACCCGACGAGGAGAAGGAAGAGCAGCTACCGTTGGATCTCGCCCCACAGTGGAGATCCAACGGTCTTGGAGCCGCCACATCGCCATCCCGGAGCGCGGAGGCTCGGTGGGACCGAGCCTCGCCCGAGGCAACCTCGAGCCGCCACGTGGCCCGAGCCACCTGCTACGGCCGTCCGAAGCTGTGCCGAACCTCGCCCCCACCCGAGCCTGAACTCACGTGCCTCACGCACGTGGATTCTGGCTTTTTGCATCGGCACCCTCGCAGCTTTCGCATATTGCAATTAGGTCCTGGATTACGTGCAGCATTACACGCGCCTCGGGATATTTGCACTTTGGCCCTTGCGGGTTTTAATAATTGCAGATATACCCCCGCGTGTGTGGTTTATTTACAGGGAAGGCCCCTCACATTATTTTTATTGCATTTTAGTCCTTCCCAGGGACTTGTTTGTATTTATCTTTTCATGTTTCTTTTTAGTTATGCCCTTGCTTTCTTTCTTGCATATCTTGAGCTACGTATGTCCGATTGAGTTGATTTCAGTTCCATTTCAAAGCTAATTTGATCGTCTTTCTAATGGCATGCTTAATTGTTTTGGAGACAATGATTTTTATGCATTATTTAGTAGCCTTGTGTCTACCCCAACTTGCATTGTTGCCTTGTTTAAAATTGTTTATCAAATCTGCCTCTTTAATTAAACTTGAAATTGACTCTTGTTTATCTTGCTCATCATTCTAACCAAGGGAATATTATTTGTGATGCATTTCATGGCATTTATCTGCATGATTAAAATATAAAAAAATGCATGTGTGTTTTTATGCATTGCCCTGTCCTCTTGCATACGTTGACCTATATGCCTTCAACTCAACACTTAATGCATTACATTTAAATCTGGATAATTAGAGAAAGGCTCGTGTCCCTGAGTTCGACCTTGGTATCTTGCTAAGTAAAAAAAAAATATGCGACCATCTTATTTTTATTGATATATTTAAATAAGATGGTCTATTGATGAGCCCATTTCGGCCCGACTACGATGACTATTTCAAGTGTTAATTCAACACTAGTAAAGGGCCGATTTCGCAGGTTTATTGATAAAACGCGGGGTCGAGAGCGGTTGTATTGACTCACAAGGCGAGTCAACAGTCGGTGTCTTTACCACTACAAAATCCTGGTTTAATCAACAAATAACCCACAAGCAAATCAAGCTATGAAAAACAGGTGTGAGTTAAGATTTATTTTTAACTCTACATAAAAGATGTATAGATGCAAGTACGTAGAGAGTTCGAACACAGGGAGCAAACAGGGTAATTCAAAAATTGTGCTCAAGTGAATGTGTGTGTGAAGGGTCTACACTAAGCAAGCAAGCAACTACAATTTTTGTGGGTTTTTAACTTTTAATTTTTTTAATTTTTTATTTAATTTTTAATTTTGTATTTTGCTTTTTGATTTTCTGATTTTTAGATTTTAGATTTTATATTTTTTTTATTTTCTTTTTCAATATTGGAAAGTAAATGCAATATAGTGAAAGGCAAAGTAGAATATTTAATAAAATGCACAAAAATGCTCCAAAATTCAGAAAATAAATGTTTTTGGTATTTTTAAGGTTTTTTTTACTGTTTTTATGATTTTTGGGGATTTTTCAAGATGTTTTTGGGATTTTCAAATATTAAAATAAAGCAAAACAGTAGAAATCAGGCTGGCTGTGACGAAAATGTTAATTCAAAAATAGCAACCAGTAGCAAAATTGTTTCACACTATTTTTCTAATAAAAGTAACAAAATAAGGAAGAAACAGAAGAAGAGTTTGCACTTTTTGGGTTTTTCTACTATTTTTTATATTTTTTTGAAGTTTTTGAGTGTTTTTCAATTTTTAGTGTTTTTCTTTTGAGATTTTTAGTGGTTTTTGGACTGACACTAGAATAGGATAAAATAAACACTAGGTAATTTTTTTTTTGGAATTTTTAGAGGGGTTTTACTATTTTTTTGGTATTTTCTAAGTTAGACAGTAGGAAAAAGACATGTTTTTGATTTTTAATAAATAATGAAAAGTGGTAAAATTGAAAACTAAAAATAGGGCGTCAAAATATAGGACAACAGAGGCTTAACCCTATTTTTGTGGAATTTTTGGGGTTAAAGTGATATTTTAATTAACTAGAACAAGACCCCAATCATCAAACAGTGCTGGCAAGGGCATACATGCAAATAGTAGAACATCCAGGGGCTTGTACGCAATTTTTCCTCAAAAATTTACACTGAAACTTGCATTTCAAGGATTAAACACCAATATCCAAACCCGCAAGGGTATATGTGCAAATTACCCACAGGACGCGTGACTTGCACGCGCCTGGGAGGGGTATTTTTGCAATATTACAAAGCTCAGGGGGGTTCAATGCAATTTTTCCAAAATATTACAACTTAACAGAAATGTTCATGGACCTAAACGAAATAAACAAACCCCAGGGGGGTCCTTGCAAAATACCCAGCCACCTCACGCGCACGGGCACGTGAGATGACGTGGCGGAGGACCTTTTTGCAAATACGTAAAAGTTCGGGGGCCTTAAGGTAAATATTACAAAATTATTACACTACGGACAAAAGTTTTAGTACTAAAGTTACAAATGCAAAATGCGCGAGGGTGGGGATGTAAAATACCCTCGACGCGCGATCGAACGGCGGAGGAGAAGCCACTTAGACACGTGGCACGATCTGGACGGCCGATGACGCTTCGCTGTGGACGTCTGAGATTAGATCTCGGGCGAGATCGACGGTGGCTGAGTGCTGATGATCGGACGGCCCACGTTCTATCTGGAAGGTCTCCTCGATCGGACGGCGGTGGAGGCAGCTGGAAGAACGAGGCGGAGCTCCGACTGGGCGAAGTTCGTCGCGCTCCTCCGGCTAGCTCTGATGGCTGTTGAGCTCCAAAATGGACGAGGAGCCTCCTGCAGGTCTTCTCTAACGATCAGAGGCGTCAGAAAGCCTCGGCGTCGGCCGAGGTGCTCAGACGAAGGTGGCGGAGCTGGGAGGTCCAGCCACGCTCCGGCGAGCTACAAAATCGCTCCCAGGTACGTTGACTGTGCTTTGACCTGCAAAACAAGGTGAGAGGGTCCAGGGCAAGTTGCCTGGACCCGCGGTGGCGACGAAATGGCGCGGAACGAAGGGGTGGAGTTCGGCCGGAGTTGCGCTCCGGCGAGGATGGTGGAGCGGGCGCGATATGCGATGGAACTTCGATTTTTTTGGGGGTTTTTGATCCTTAGACTAAACCTAAGCTAACTAAAGCAAAATAAACAGGGGAGATGGCATCCTCAATGATGTAAATCGGAGGGAAGGTTACCTCGACCGCCTGGTTTGGGGGAGGTACTGGAGACGCCTCCGACTTCCTCTGCTCTGGCTGAGTGAATGCTGCTGAAGCTGTCACCTCCAGGAAGACTTAGAGCACGAGCGGGAGCGAGGAAGGGTGGACCGAAGGTGTTCAACCGGAGGGAGGAAGAGGTGGGTCTGGTTAAGTAGATGGTGGAGTGCGTGACTTCGAGGGAAGATCACGAGCGAATCGAGCAGATCTGGGGAGATCTGAGGAGTCGGCGATGGAGGTGATTGATCGAGGAAGAGGTTTCGTGGAAGGAAGCGGCCGCAGAGGATGAGCGGCGCACCCTCGAAAAAGGCGCGAAGACATGGGGAAAACGACGCGCGCTACGGGCTGGGAGGAAGAAGACAGACTGTTGACCCGTCGGTCAACAGTCGCAAGCTCCTGGTTGGTCCACGTGGACCAACCAGGAGAAAGAGAATAAAAAATGTTTTATTAATTCATTAAAAAATAGAAATAAGTCGAATTAAATTAAAGTTATAAAATGAAAACTATTTTTTATTTTACGTAGTATTTTATTATGATTTTTATTTATTTTTATGATACATATTTTTACAAGTTTACTTTTTAGGCCTTATATAGGTATATTACCTATGTATTTTAATATTTTATTTTATTTTATGTATCTTGTTTCTTTATTATTTTTATTTAGTATTTTATAAAATTATAACATGTTTTTATATACACAAATATATTTTATTTTAATTTTCTGATATATTTTATATATTTAATAAAATACAAGTATGTTTTGTATAGGTATATGTATAGGTAGTAAACCTATGTACCTTTTATACAAGTATTTTTATTTTGTTTTTATTTAGGTTTTTATTCTTATTTTAAGGTACATAATTATTATAAGTATTATTTACAACATTATAAAAATATAAAAATGAATAAATAATGAATAAAGAATAAGTTGAATATTTTAATCTGTACAAGGTACAATGTGGGTCCAAAACTCAACTTTCAGACCGTAGCTCCGCCAAATGCGAAACCACCACCATTGGATAGATTATTTTATTCTATATACAATTTAAAGGTGAGTAGGCTGCATTTGGAGTTTTTATTGGTGAGGTACGGGTCTGGGAAGTTGGGATTCTGGATTTTTATTCAGACCATAACTTTTGATCTGTACATTATTTTTCTTTGAAATCAATTTTGTATTTTTCTTTATTAAATTATCTACAACTTTCATGTACAAAGTTTCTTTATTTGATGAACAAAAAGTGGAACCAAAAATAGGTCCCAAAATGAATAAAGAATGAATAAAATGTATAGGTATTTGACCTTATCTCCCCCTACTTTATTCCTTGTCGACCTATTCATCAAGATGCCTAGGTCTCGGGGGTTTTGGGTCATAAAATATTTACAATATTTTATTCTTTTTCTTTCTTTATTTATTCTATAATTTTGGCCTTAATTACAGTGATTTATACACAATCTGAATGCACATGCATGGATGCTAAGATGATGGTTTTAATGCTATTTACAGGCATTTGCTAGGGTTTTTGGTGCCAAAATGATAGAATAATGATGATGAAATGTGGATTCATCATCCCCCTATACTTTACCTTTGCTAGTCCCTAGCAAACACTTATGCAATAAGTGCAAAAAGAGAAAAGAAAGAAAAGAAAAAGAAGAACATTAGATTAAGTTTAATTATCGAACTTGTCTTTGCAAAATCGAAGTTTGGAGCTTAAGTCGGACCTTTGGAAATTTAGTGCGGTCGGAACCTTAATGAGAACCAAGTTTGAAATCCAACAGTCCTTGAGAATCCCAAAACTCTGTCCAAGTCTCCTCAATAGCCAGGTCAGAAATACTTCAACTCATACGCAAACTCTTACGAATATGAGTCTGACTCGTACAGTGTAAAGTGATATGTAGCTCCCCACCTCAGAAGTGACAAAGAAACAACCTCCCCCCAACCTGGTAACTCTAATCCCTCGGTCTAGCAACTCTTTCCTCGAGAAGCGGGGTATTCCCTTCTAAGTTCAAGTGCAACCGGCTCAAGAAGAGGGGGAGGAAGTATAGACTTTTGGGAGCTTAACCAGTGTAGCTAAGTCTCCCGCTGCAAGCTTCATGAGATGTAACATGGATACCATAAGCTTTTGCTTTATTGAACTATATACATACTCCGGTGGGATTATTAAATTTTCAATCCGACCCACCACTTTTTTGGAGTTCTTTTTGCATTTTTTTTTCAATTGCATCTGTACAACATATCTACATGAGCAGCATATACAAGAAATTTTCCTCTTGAGCCAGTAGACTATCCCTCTTTTGAAGCTTTATTGCAACCCACGGCTTCTGTCTTTAGCCTTCATCACCACTAGACCAAGTTGAGGTGCACTTCCTTCACTATAAGAAGAAGAGAGGTTCCGCCTAGAAGTACTACCCTCATATGCTACCCCAAGCCAAAGGAAACTGCCTCCTCACCACCTCATCCGTGGAGAGCTATGTGAAAGGTGCAGGTGTCCAAGTTAGGTCATTATCAACAAGAGTCGTGCGTGTGCTCCGAAGTACTCTACTTAGGCAGTCAAGAATCCATTGAACCAAGTCCCGTGATCCTCAAAGAATTAAGTCAACTAGACCTGAAGTACCTCAAACCCAGTTCCTATAAGGTTCCTATTATTAGGTAGATTTTAAGGTTCAATCAAGCTCCAATCTTCGGATTTTACTTAGACTTGTTCAACTATCAAACTCAATCCGAAAATGCGAATGCTATGCAATGCAATGCAGAAAATATTTTTGTGATGCAATTTTCAAGGATTTTGAACTTTTATGGATTTTTGAAAATATGATCCATGCAGATGCAATTTTTTTGTATTTTTCAAAAAGATTTTTCAAATGGTTTTTGATTTTAGTTTTGCAAATGTTTTTGGGCTTTTTGAAACAAAAAGGTTTTGGCTGAAAAATAGGTTAAAATATGTACACGGGAGTGCTTCTTATATATACAAGAAGTGGATTTCAAGAATTTACAGGGTGAGTGGTCAATTTTATACATATATATAGTGGATTTTGGTGTGATGTGTATATTCCTCAAACTTATTTGACACAAGGTTTTTAAACAATATATATATATATTTTTTTTGAAGACTATAGTCCAAAATAATTTTTACAAACATTTTTACAAACATGTACACTCATTTGAAAATCATTTTGCAATCGGTTTTTTCAAAACAGTATATATAGGTTTTTCAAATATTTTTGCAACCATTTTTCAAACCATTTGCAAATCATTTTTCAAACATCTTATTTCACACAAAGAAAAGAAATTTTTACAAACCACACATTTTTACAAAGGTTGAAAACATGTAACAAGATATTCTCAAAATAGTTTTCAATAGATTTTTCCACAAGATTTTCAAACTATTTTTCAAACATTTTGCAGAGACATTTTCACCTGATTTATTAATCAGTATATACAAAAAGAATTTGAGGAATAACAACATCTTTTTATTAAGGATTTTTAATGAATTTTAAAGAATTTTTAGCCATATTTATTAGGAAAGTACGAGTTATGGCTAAAGTATATACACCGTATATACGACCCCCCTATACTTAGCTTGAGCTATGTCCTCATAGATCAGAGAGAAAAGAGAAGACATAACTCGTACTGAGTATAGGAAAATCTAAAGAATAAAAGAAGGAATCAATGAGAAGTTGACCGTCCCCCCTATACTTAGGATCAAATAATCCTAAGTATAGCAGACTGTACACAAAGCAGGGAGGGTCAAGGGTGGGAATGAACAGATCGTACTCGGATGGTCTCCCCCTATACTTAGGTAAGATATCCCTAAGTCATAGACAAGAAGAGGAGACAATGGAGAGGATCGAAAAAGAATAGAAAAACTCGGGGTGCCAACCCCCCTATACTTAGGACAAAGTACGTCCTAAGTATAGAAAACTGTCTACAAGGGCGGCACCGTTTCGGTAGATAAAGAAGATAGAGATGGAAAAGAAGAAATAAGAAAACCAAGTGATATAAACAGATGGATCTGTACAGCGGAAAGTAGCATTGATTACCATGTATGAGATGTAGATGATGAGAGTCAAAGGACACATCTCATACCAGAAGAATGGGAGCAACGTCCATGGTCGGCGGATCGTGATCAAGATATAGTTTCAAGCGTTGACCATTGACGCGGAAGGTAGAAGAAGATGACGGTTCGGATATATCAATACTGCCATTGTCATGTACCTTCCTAACCACATACGGACCTTTCCACTTGCTCTGCAACTTCCCTGGGAATAATTTCAACCTGGAATCAAATAACCATACTTTCTGATCTGGCTCAAACTGTTTATGGCTGATATGCGAATCGTGCCATGTCTTCACTTTTTCTTTGTACTGTAGGCTGTTGGAAAGGCTGTGTCTCTTAATTCTTCCAGGGCTGCCAATTCTGCTCGTCTCTGGTCTCCTATACTTTCGGGATCCAAAAGCAACTCAGTAACTGCCCATAAAGATTTGTGCTTGATTTCCACTGGCAAACGGCACGGCTTGCCATAGACGAGACGAAAAGGAGATGTCCCTAACGGATTTTTGAAAGAGGTCCGATAAGCCCACAAGACCGAGTCCAAAAGCTGTGACCATCCTTTCGGTCTGGGCGGACAACTTTCTGCAAGATTGTCTTTATCTCCCGATTCGATACTTCAGCAAGACCATTAGTCTGAGGGTGATAAGGAGTGGCAACCCGATGGTCAATACCGAACTCGTCAGCAAGGGCCCTAAACTTTGTCATTGATGAAATGAGACCCCCGTCAGAAATCAAAACTCTAGGTACCCCAGAACCGTGAAATGATATTTTTCCTCAAGAATTTGCAAACGGTTTTAGCATCTGCGGCTCGGGCGGGGATGGCCTCAACCCATCGACTGACATAATCTACAGCGAGCAAAATATGCTCGAATCCCTGACTCTTAGGAAATGGGCCCATGAAATCAATCCCCCATGCATCAAAATCCTCACAGAAGTGAATGGGTTGCATGGGCATCATGTCTCTCTGTCCGCAGGTTCCCATTTTCTGACAGTCAGTACATCCCTTCACGAACTCATCAGAATCCTGAAGAGAGGTAGGCACCATAGGCCGGATTGAAGCACCTTTTGTGCCGTCCTTTTTCCTGAATGATGTCCTCCTGCCTCAAGCTTGTGGCAGTATGTGAGGACGCTATGCTGCTCTTCTTGAGGAATGCACCTCCTCCAGATACTATCCCCTCCTTCATGATAAAGGACGGGATCCTCCCAATGGTAAAACTTGGCCTTAGCTAGGAAGGTCTCAAGTTTCTGCCTGGGCCAGCCTTGAGGGACTGTCTTGGCAACAAGATAGTTTACAAAGTCGGCATACCATGGGAGTGAGGTGACAGCTAAGATCGCCTCATCTGGAAACGTCTCTGATATAGGTGCGCTGGGCTCAGATTCCTCAAGATCCTCCAATCTGGAGAGATGATCCGCCACCACATTCTTGACTCCAGGCTTGTCCTTAATTTCAATATCAAATTCCTGGAGTAGAAGGATCCATCTGGTAAGGCGTGCTTTGGCATCCTTCTTGGTCATTAAGTACCGGATGGCGGTATGATCGTGTACACAGTCACTCTAGATCCGAGAATATATGATCTGATACTTATCAAGAGCGAAGACTACGGCCAGCATTCTTTTTCAGTCACAGTGTAATTCCTTTGAGCGCCATTTGATAAAACGCAGGGTCGAGAGCGGTTGTATTGACTCACAAGGCGAGTCAACAGTCGGTGTCTTTACCACTACAAAATCCTGGTTTAATCAACAAATAACCCACAAGCAAATCAAGCTATGAAAAACAGGTGTGAGTTAAGATTTATTTTTAACTCTACAAAAAGATGTATAGATGCAAGTACGTAGAGAGTTCGAACACAGGGAGCAAACAGGGTAATTCAAAAATTGTGCTCAAGTGAATGTGTGTGTGAAGGGTCTACACTAAGCAAGCAAGCAACTACAATTTTTGTGGGTTTTTAACTTTTAATTTTTTTAATTTTTTATTAATTTTTAATTTTGTATTTTGCTTTTTGATTTCTGATTTTTAGATTTTATATTTTATATTTTTTTTATTTTCTTTTTCAATATTGGAAAGTAAATGCAATATAGTGAAAGGCAAAGTAGAATATTTAATAAAATGCACAAAAATGCTCCAAAATTCAGAAATAAATGTTTTTGGTATTTTTAAGTTTTGTTTTACTGTTTTTATGATTTTTGGGGATTTTTCAAGATGTTTTTGGGATTTTCAAATATTAAAATAAAGCAAAACAGTAGAACAAGGCTGGCTGTGACGAAAATGTAATTCAAAAATAGCAACCAGTAGCAAAATTGTTTCACACTATTTTTCTAATAAAAGTAACAAAATAAGGAAGAAACAAAGAAGAGTTTGCACTTTTTGGTTTTCTACTATTTTTTATATTTTTTTGAAGTTTTTGAGTGTTTTTCAATTTTTAGTGTTTTTCTTTTGAGATTTTTAGTGGTTTTTGGACTGACACTAGAATAGGATAAAATAAACACTAGGTAATTTTTTTTTGGAATTTTTAGAGGGGTTTTACTATTTTTTTGGTATTTTCTAAGTTAGACAGTAGGAAAAAGACATGTTTTTGATTTTTTATAAATAATGAAAAGTGGTAAAATTGAAAACTAAAAATAGGGCGTCAAAATATAGGACAACAGAGGCTTAACCCTATTTTTGTGGAATTTTTGGGGTTAAAGTGATATTTTAATTAACTAGAACAAGACCCCAATCATCAAACAGTGCTGGCAAGGGCATACATGCAAATAGTAGAACATCCAGGGGCTTGTACGCAATTTTTCCTCAAAAATTTACACTGAAACTTGCATTTCAAGGATTAAACACCAATATCCAAACCCGCAAGGGTATATGTGCAAATTACCCACAGGACGCGTGACTTGCACGCGCCTGGGAGGGGTATTTTTGCAATATTACAAAGCTCAGGGGGTTCAATGCAATTTTTCCAAAATATTACAACTTAACAGAAATGTTCATGGACCTAAACGAAATAAACAAACCCCAGGGGGGTCCTTGCAAAATACCCAGCCACCTCACGCGCACGGGCACGTGAGATGACGTGGCGGAGGACCTTTTTGCAAATACGTAAAAGTTCGGGGGCCTTAAGGTAAATATTACAAAATTATTACACTACGGACAAAAGTTTTAGTACTAAAGTTACAAATGCAAAATGCGCGAGGGTGGGGATGTAAAATACCCTCGACGCGCGATCGAACGGCGGAGGAGAAGCCACTTAGACACGTGGCACGATCTGGACGGCCGATGACGCTTCGCTGTGGACGTCTGAGATTAGATCTCGGGCGAGATCGACGGTGGCTGAGTGCTGATGATCGGACGGCCCACGTTCTATCTGGAAGGTCTCCTCGATCGGACGGCGGTGGAGGCAGCTGGAAGAACGAGGCGGAGCTCCGACTGGGCGAAGTTCGTCGCGCTCCTCCGGCTAGCTCTGATGGCTGTTGAGCTCCAAAATGGACGAGGAGCCTCCTGCAGGTCTTCTCTAACGATCAGAGGCGTCAGAAAGCCTCGGCGTCGGCCGAGGTGCTCAGACGAAGGTGGCGGAGCTGGGAGGTCCAGCCACGCTCCGGCGAGCTACAAAATCGCTCCCAGGTACGTTGACTGTGCTTTGACCTGCAAAACAAGGTGAGAGGGTTCAGGGCAAGTTGCCTGGACCCCGCGGTGGCGACGAAATGGCGCGGAACGAAGGGGTGGAGTTCGGCCGGAGTTGCGCTCCGGCGAGGATGGTGGAGCGGGCGCGATATGCGATGGAACTTCGATTTTTTTGGGGGTTTTTGATCCTTAGACTAAACCTAAGCTAACTAAAGCAAAATAAACAGGGGAGATGGCATCCTCAACGATGTAAATCGGAGGGAAGGTTACCTCGACCGCCTGGTTTGGGGGAGGTACTGGAGACGCCTCCGACTTCCTCTGCTCTGGCTGAGTGAATGCTGCTGAAGCTGTCACCTCCAGGAAGACTTAGAGCACGAGCGGAGCGAGGAAGGGTGGACCGAAGGTGTTCAACCGGAGGGAGGAAGAGGTGGGTCTGGTTAAGTAGATGGTGGAGTGCGTGACTTCGAGGGAAGATCACGAGCGAATCGAGCAGATCTGGGGAGATCTGAGGAGTCGGCGATGGAGGTGATTGATCGAGGAAGAGGTTTCGTGAAGGAAGCGGCCGCAGAGGATGAGCGGCGCACCCTCGAAAAAGGCGCGAAGACATGGGGAAAACGACGCGCGCTACGGGCTGGGAGGAAGAAGACAGACTGTTGACCCGCCGGTCAACAGTCGCAAGCTCCTGGTTGGTCCACGTGGACCAACCAGGAGAAAGAGAATAAAAAATGTTTTATTAATTCATTAAAAAATAGAAATAAGTCGAATTAAATTAAAGTTATAAAATGAAAACTATTTGTTATTTTACGTAGTATTTTATTATGATTTTTATTTATTTTTATGATACATATTTTTACAAGTTTACTTTTTAGCCTTATATAGGTATATTACCTATGTATTTTAATATTTTATTTTATTTTATGTATTTTGTTTCTTTATTATTTTTATTTAGTATTTTATAAAATTATAACATGTTTTTATATACACAAATATATTTTTATTTTAATTTTCTGATATATTTTATATATTTAATAAAATACAAGTATGTTTTGTATAGGTATATGTATAGGTAGTATACCTATGTACCTTTTATACAAGTATTTTTATTTTGTATTTTATTTAGGTTTTTATTCTTATTTTAAGGTACATAATTATTATAAGTATTATTTACAACATTATAAAAATATAAAAATGAATAAATAATGAATAAAGAATAAGTTGAATATTTTAATCTGTACAAGGTACAATGTGGGTCCAAAACTCAACTTTCAGACCGTAGCTCCGCCAAATGCGAAACCACCACCATTGGATAGATTATTTTATTCTATATACAATTAAAGGTGAGTAGGCTGCATTTGGAGTTTTTATTGGTGAGGTACGGGTCTGGGAAGTTGGGATTCTGGATTTTTATTCAGACCATAACTTTTGATCTGTACATTATTTTTCTTTGAAATCAATTTTGTATTTTTCTTTATTAAATTATCTACAACTTTCATGTACAAAGTTTCTTTATTTGATGAACAAAAAGTGGAACCAAAAATAGGTCCCAAAATGAATAAAGAATGAATAAAATGTATAGGTATTTGACCTTATCTCCCCCTACTTTATTCCTTGTCGACCTATTCATCAAGATGCCTAGGTCTCGGGGGTTTTGGGTCATAAAATATTTACAATATTTTATTCTTTTTCTTTTCTTTATTTATTCTATAATTTTGGCCTTAATTACAGTGATTTATACACAATCTGAATGCACATGCATGGATGCTAAGATGATGGTTTTAATGCTATTTACAGGCATTTGCTAGGGTTTTTGGTGCCAAAATGATAGAATAAAGATGATGAAATGTGGATTCATCATTTATCAAATGGCGCCGTTCCCGGGGACACAACTCATTTCTTGTATTTTTTTGGATTTTTGTTTATTTAATGTAGTGTTTCTTTTATATAGGTCAATTTGTCAATGTGTCTTGCATCGAAAAATTTTTTCTCTATCGATCTCTAACCATTGTTTTTGTGGCAGGGCCCTTGATGATTCAAGGAGGCGAGGAGCAGGAGCTACCCGCTGTGAGGAGCCGCAGAAGCACGCTTGGAGCATGTCGAGAAGAAACAACAAAAAAATGTCAGTGTTGCATCTCATTTTATTTTGTAATAATCGTCTTTATAGCGATCTTCGATCGGAGGCTCGTGATTGTAAATGAACGACTATATGTGGTTGTGTGGGGATCGTCCCGACTTGAGTGTCGACCTAGGACCAGGCACGCGGCTCTTCGAGCTTAGTTTAAAATTCTTATTTTTATGTGCTTTCTCGTAGGTAGGACACACATTATTTAAAGACGTACGTAGCATCGCCTCACTTAGCCAAATTTAAAAGAGATTCTTCACCGGTAATAGAAGCATGTTAAGATGCGGCTTTTTGATCGACTTGCATACATATTGATTTTGATTTTCAAAACAGCCCAAGTTTTTCACGGATTTTCTCCGTCACTGCATGTTTTATCGCTTAGCCTAGATTGCGGTTTTTATCGAATACATGACTTTTCTCGGTTTCCCTTCCTAGCTTGATCACCTAGGATTAATGAAAAATGGGAATGAACGGTAGACGATGAATGCTTGGTTTATGTGCTCATATTTAATCAGTGACAACCTTAAGAAAAAAATGGGATTATTAATTACAAGTCAACCTAAAATGGAGTAAAAAATTCTGGTTTTAGGAGAGCAACACCCTTGCGTACGCATTGATTTTCATTTCACATTTTCCTCCGCGTAAATATCAAATGATCTATCACCAATAAAACCGACAAGATAATAAACCAACCTCGATTGGTTTCATGTGTGAGTTGGTGAAATTGAGGGTCTTGCTTGCTTGATTGAAGCCGTGTTTGATTCGATACACTCCCCAGAGCCATAAGCACTCCATTCATCTCCGCAAATTCATCCGCTCACTTGTATATCCATCCATCTTCTTCGTTCACCTTGGGTCCCTCCCAACATCAATTTCCATCTTTATACTTAGGCTAATCTCAGCCTAAGTATAGGGGGGACCCGAGCCCCTGTGATTTTCTCTACTCTCCTTTCCTTGCCTCTATACTTAGGTTATTTCTAACCTAAGTATTGGGGGAGCCCCTCTTAGCTCCTGTATATTCCTCTATACTTAAATGGACCTATGGACTTGTATCATCTAGTGCTATGAGGACACAGCAAAGTTTAAGGATAGGAGGGTATACCGAATATACCGTATACTTACTTTAGCTATAATCTGAAAAATTTGAAAAATTTAAAACTTTTTGGCTAAAGTAAAATCCTTTGAACCAAGAGGACTCAAATGGTTTCACGGCTTTTTCTATACTATGTTACACTATTTTGATAAGAATATTTTCAAAAATGATTTGAAAAATAAGATTTTCTCGTTCTGAAAAACCTTTTGAAAATGTTTTGAAAACTTTTTATTGGTGTGACATGGTTTGGAAAATTTTCTCTTCAAGGAAAGTTGAGTCTAACCTGTGTTTTAACCTTGAAATTAAAATCCAGAAAAATGAGAAAAAAAAACCAAAAATCCTTTGGGAGTCATTAGTGACTACTAAGCCCAATTAAATAGCCGCGTTCAGTGAGGGCTCGCCCTTAGCAGAGTGGATGGTTTAAAGGACATCACGCAAGGCTCCGTCCTTAAGCAACGGGCTCCAGCCTGTACTTACATCCATACTGGCTGAATGTAGATGCATCTATTTAAATGAGATTAGGCAGTCCTAATATCTCTTGAAGTAAAAAAATGTTTTTGAATAAAGGATTGGATTAATCCTCTACTTTCACACTTCCACCCAGGATTTGAAATGATCAAGGAAACTTAGTTTTATGAGGTCTTTGAGATTTTTTGTTAACCAGCCTTAGCCATCAGGGTCATAGACTTAATCATCCATATTTCCCTAGATTTCTGGATTTGCATGCTATATTCCATGTTTAGTCTCAGACAAAAGGAATATGATCAGCACATCACATGCACGACTGCAGTTTTGATGAGATGAGTTGACTTTTCACCTGAGGGATTGGGATGAGGAATTCGAGTTTGGATTTGATCTAATGATGCTCGGGGATGGGATAAAATCTTTGAAGGCTTCATGAAACCCGAGTGTCAGCAAATTTAGCCAGTATGAGAACTTGGTTCTTATACTAATCTCTTGATATTGACCTAAGTGCCAGGGTGTGAATAAATAAGATCAGTGTGCGCCAACTCTTGCTAAAAGCAGTGGAACTAGCCACAAATTATACAAGTCAATGAAATTTCAAAGAAAAGCTCTCATTCCACAAAGTCAAATATCAAAGAGCTTCCACCAAAGGCGAGCGCTCCCAAACTTTTCAAAGTGTCCACTTGGACCACTGCTATTAGGACCAGGAGTCGGGCTTGCACCAAAAAAGGGCTCTGCATCGTAAATACTACAAGTCTGGGTGTTGAAGGTACGATAGGTACTCAAAAAAGACACACCCCGGTGTACTCCCAGGAAAATAAGTGCAGACGGCTCCAACTTCTCTTGACGGATGCACTGATCAACACCAAAAAAATGTGTTGCGTAAAAGGCACTAGAGAGAATCCTTGTTCCAATGAGAGGGAGAGAAGAAATGACACAATCCCATGCCCTCCATTACTGGCCTGCCATCTACATTTTCTAAGTTTGACATCTAAAGAGACGGTGGACTGGATGCAAGATTTGATTTATTCCCTAGTGTTGAGGATTGGGTCCTGAGGAGAATTTCTTGGACCAAAACTTTGGGTGACGATTTGACTCTACTCTTGAACTGCAATCAACACTAAATGTCATATCTTTATATTATATGTACATCAGAGAGAGTCTAGAGAATTAGAGGAATTGGGTACCTCTTGGTTAAGGCTGGGTTGAAGTCGAGAATTTTGTACCTCTAAGGATTGAGTCGACTTGAACAGATTGGATCCTGTATTCACATGCACAAGGGGGTTAATCCAGCTAAGATATTTTTCCTTGATGCTCGCGGACGATCATAGTTTAAGTATAGGGGGTTGATATTTCATCATATTTATTTCCAATTATTAACCCCCTTGCTTAAGATATTTGTCAATAAAACCCAGATAATGTCCTGTAATTAACAGAGTCTCAAATAAATTAAAAACCACAAAAAATGGCAAAACAAAAATCTGTGGTATTTTTAACCTTAAAAATACCTTCAAAAATATTTGGTGTCTACAGCATGGCCTTAAATTTCGCCGAAATTCGGCCGAATTTTGGTTTCGGTAGGTGACCGAAATTCGGCCGAAATGGCTATATCGGTCGAAATTTGGGGGGGGGGGTCTAGTTCAAAAAGCCACCGAAATGACCGAAATTTCGTTTCGGTCCCTCACCGAAACGAAATTGAAATCCGACTTTTAAGGCCTTGGTCTACAGATGACCTCCTCTCCACTTTTGGTCAACATGAAACTTGTAGATCTCATCAAGATCTACAACTTCATGTTTTGAGTTTTCTCAAATTTGGCCATTTAAACCCTCAAAAATAAACTTTTCTCTCGAAATAATCTGATTGGGCCATGTGGCCCATTCTGGGGGCGCCACGTGGCCCGCTCCCCTTGCCTTAGCTGCTCGCGCCTCTGGCCGTCGGATTTCTCTTTGAATCCAACGGCTTAGCTCTTTCTATGCCTGCTCTTCTTCCTCAACCGTCTGATCACCCCCGCCTCTCATCCTAGCCACTCATTCCGGCCTTAAGATCCTTGCGCCACGCGTCACCTGTTCCTCCGCCCGATCAACTTCTCAGAGCCTTGATCTTCACCGTTCACTGCCGCGAGGATATCAACCATCCGATCTATCCCCTCGCCCGATCTAGACCGCACATCAGCGCCAAACGCACAGCCTGCCACGTGGCGCGTTGAGCACCATCAGATTTCGCCTTCATCCATCAATCATAGCCATTGTTTCCAACTTCGCACCTCATCCCTTCGATAAGCACCTTCTTCACATCACTACCGTCCGCTAGCGCGCAAGTCTCACCACGACACCTGGCACGCTCTTGACGCTTCGATCACTACGCCCCCGATTTGATCCAAACCGTCCCTACGCGCCCTCATCAGGACCGTTGGATCTCACCATCCAATGGTCCGGACCTCGTCTTCCTCCTCCCGCAAGCTCCGCCCGAGCCCCACGCCTCGCAGACCTCCTCCACCCTTCTAAATTTAGCCGCTTCACCTTACCACCTCTCCTCTCCCTAACCTCCCCACGACCGAGCCCAGTCATCCATGATCTCTGCGCATGTCGCCACAATCCATGAACACCTCGCCAGTCGCTCCACACATCCCTCGAAACCCACGTCTTCACCATCCAGGTCACCAACCTTCACCTTTAAAAACACCGCCTCCTCCTCCTAAAACCTCCGTCCACCAACCAAGGGGCTGAGGCCCAGCCCTCCGTCTCCTCCCCGTGACAGGGGGAGGAGCTCAGATCGAGCAACGACGACCCAGAACCCCGGTGAAGACCCACCGCCGATCACGGCGGTGCAGCGGAGGCTCAAAGCCCCGCCCGAGCTAGCTGGCATGGCCGGCCAGTACGTGCGAAGACCTCGAGGTCCTTCGATGGCCTCGATCCCAGGCCAATACCTCCATCTCCGGCCAGGTAAGGTTTCTGATCCCTTCTGGTATTTTTCTTTAAATTCCCTTAATTATCTAGGTCTCTACCATCATCCTCGACCTCCAGTAATCGCCTCCCGAGCTTCACCACACACCCTTCACCTTTGCCAGCTACTCCGATCATCTCCCCCCTCCATCACAACCTCATTCACCCCAGGCTTTCTCCTCCGTCGGAGGCAGAGGAGGACACACTCAGGGCTCTACTTCTCCGCCCCCTAAGCCCTTCGCTCACCTCAATTTGTACGCACACACACCGCTAAAACCTTTTGCAAGTCAACCATCTTCATTGGCTGGACCTCGAACGGAGCCGTGTTCTGCCTCCGGCGATCAAGCGTCGACGTAGTATTCCAGACACTCCCGCAGCTTCTCCGACTTCGGTTCTTCATCGCCAGACCTTCAGCTTCTTTCCCCGAGCTTCATCGAGCACGGCGAGGCGCGGAGGAGCTCTAGGCCTTCCGCCAGAGCTCCAATCGTGCCGCCACCCGAAGAGGAAGAAGGAAGAGCAGCTACCGTTGGATCTCGCCCCACGGCAGAGATTCAACGGTCTTGGAGCCGCCACGTCGCCATCCCGGAGTGCGGAGGCTCGGTGGGACCGAGCCTCGCCCGAGGCAACCTCGAGCCGCCACGTGGCCCGAGCCACCTGCTACGGTCGTCCGAAGCTGTGCCGAACCTCGCCCCTACCCGAGCCTGAACTCACGTGCCTCACGCACGTTGATTCTGGCCTTTTTGTATCGGCGCCCTCGCAGCTTTCGCATATTGCAATTAGGTCCTGGATCACGTGCAGCATCACGCGCGCCTTGGGATATTTGCACTTTGGCCCTCACGGGTTTTAATAATTGCAGATATACCCCCGTGCGTGTGGTTTATTTACAGGGAAGGCCCCGCACATTATTTTTATTGCACTTTAATCCTTCCCAGAGATTTGTTTGTATTTATCTTTTCATGTTTCTTTTCAGTTATGCCCTTGCTTTCTTTCTTGCATATCTTGAGCTACGTATGTCCGATTGAGTTGACTTCATTTCCATTTCAAATCTAATTTGATGGTCTTTCTAATGGCATGCTTAATTGTTGTTTTGGACACAATGATTTTTATGCATTATTTAGTAGCCTTGTGTCTACCCCAGCTTGCACTGTTGCCTTGTTTAAAATTGTTTATCAAATCTGCCTCTTTAATTAAACTTGAAATTGACTCTTGTTTATCTTGCTCATCATTCTGACCAAGGGCATATTATTTGTGATGCATTTCATGGCATTTATCTACATGATTAAAATATATAAAAAATGCATGTTTGTTTTTATGCATTGCCCTGTCCTCTTGCATACGTTGACCTATATGCCTTCAACTCAACACTTAATGAGTTAGATTAAAATCTGGATAATTAGAGAAAGGCTCGTGTCCCTGAGTTCGACCTTGGTATCTTGCCAAGTAAAAAAAATATATACGACCATCTCATTTTTATTGATATATTTAAATAAGATGGTCTTTTGATGAGCCCATTTCATCCAGACTACGATGACTATTTCAAGTGTTAATTCAGCACTATTAAAGGGTCGATTTCACAGGTTTATCATTGGGTCATCCTTCTATGTCTTTTTTCCTTTTCTAAGGAAATCCAAAAGTCTGTTGCAAGATTTCAAGGTTTGATTCATCTTCCCATATTTTTGAAGAATTTCGAGGCTTCCCGTGTAATATATGGATATCACTTTTGAGGAAGAATGGCATCAACCTAGAAGGTTGACCTCTTGATGCAGGTCCTCTGCATAGGAATAGAGATTTGGAGGTGTCAGATTAGTTAGGTCAAAGAGTTGGCTTAACGAGATCGAGATAACCAAAGTCCTATGTCGTATGCTGTCACGATACAGGCACGCATCCTCTGACCGGAGACAGATGCGTTACTATATATCTGAGTATGTACATTTGGCAGACCAATAGATTGATGACCTAACCAAGGTCTATACACCGGCGCGCTGGTGTGCATATAAGGGCATATGAGTAATACGATCTCTGAAAGGGATCATACTGGTTCATTTACTGAACCGGAAGGCATGAGCTCACTCATGAGATATGGGAAAGAATCAAATTCCGTGCATGGTCGTCTCGCTTTGAAATCTTGACTGAATTTGTAGGTTTGATATATACTTTTAGAAAGTATATGACCAAGACCTAGGTATGATATATGCTTTTGGAAAGTATGTATTCGATACCAACTCCCAATGATCGAATGAGGAACTTACTGATAAAAACCTTGAAGTAGACAATATAAAGTTGATCTAATACTTTGGGTTTATTCTGAATCTTCAAGTATGCATGATGTACAAGTATTGGCAATACTTGAGGGTGATGTGATCATAAACGATTGTATAACCATGACTCTTCCATTCTTAGGGAGTGATGAAACGGGTCTGGATTTTAGTGACTCCTCTCAGTAAAGGTAATCTGATCTTGGTCCAAATGTTGGACATTGATCTGAATGTGATTCAGATGCAATGAAAAGATTAGATTTGCGGTCTTGATTTCATCAAGCATCTATGGGAGGCCTGCGTTCTGGATTTGAGATATGATCTCAATATCCAAGTCACTATACGTGGAACAATATAATCACCCTGTCCTTATCTCCAAGTATCTGCGGAGAAAGCTCATTATCCACGAAAGGGTTCGGGATAATTTCATTATTGATATTATGTATCCGAGCATTGAGAAAATTAATAATTAAATGTGATTTAATTATCATGAATAATATGAATTTGATTCATATTATACAAGGAGTTATCTTAGATAATTAAATCTGATTTAATTATCAAAGATGTGAATAATGTGAATGTGATTCATATTATTAGGACACATGAGAATAAGAGATCCAAGATGATCAAATGTGATTTAATTATCATGGAAATAAATAATGTGGATAGAAATATCAATATTAATCATATATATTATAGATGTGATTTATAATATATAAGAGAGAGCTATTTGTAATTTACATTTGTTAATTAAATGTTGATGTGAATTGGATTCACATTGGATAATTAATTGAAAATGTAATTCACATTTTATTTTGGGTTGTGAATGCGATTCACAATTTTCCAATGGCAAGATTGCAATATTCACAAAATAATTATGAATTATTTTTGTAGAATAATTTACAACAAGTGTTGTTGTAAATCTTGGATATTTCCATGGAATAATGTAATCTCATGAGATCTCATGTGATTGCATGAGATTGCCACCAAATCCAATATTATGGAAGGAGGCATTCTTCATTCCATAATCTCCATGCTTGATTGATTTAATTTGGGATTGATTTATATTGATTTATCAATATAGATTTAATTTAAATTAAATTAATTGTTGTTGGTTTTTACCAATACAAATCTTAGCCATTAAAAGAAACACAAATCAATGAGAGCCATTGGATTTGTGTTGCCCATGGATTGAGATCCATGGATCCCAAAATATTATAAAAGGAGAGGCACCCCATTGCTCTTCTTTACACACAAGAGAACATAAGTCTCTCTCTCTCTCTCTCTCTACACATCAGCCCTATCTCTTCCTCTCATGTGGTCGTCCACCATGGATGCCCTAGATAGATTCTCCATCGCCGCAACGTCGTCGTTATGCTGCCCGATCGTTTTCTCGTGGATCTCCGTCTCCTTCGGTGCGCCTCGCTCGTGAAGAAGACGTCGGATCTCGTGTGTCGAGATCAGGAGATCCTCCGCTTGGATCATCAACATGTATTGCGAGAAACACGTGATTCATCCTCGCGCTCGCAAGCATCTCCTCCGTCGGATCAGACTTGAGACATGAGGTCTCTTCGTTTAGAGACTCGATCGCAACTACGCTTCAAGAGGTAATCCTATTACTTGTTTGTGGTTTAGATGAAATGATCCGAGAAGTGTTCTTGGATCATATGGTTTCGTCGCATAATTTTTTTTAAATTTGCGCTGCATAGAACAACTAGTGCGATTAGTCGTTCTTCATCGTATTCGATGCGATGCTCACGCTTCCGTGATGCGCTTAAGGATCTAACCATATCCTTCAGACCGAGCCTCCATCATCGAGCCTCATCGAGTCACGTATTTTGTGTATGTGATTGAGTAATTTGCAGCGCTGACCTTCGACTTCTCCATAATTGCAGATAAGCCCTTTCGCCTTTGTGTATTTTCCATATTAGACCTTACGAGTTATTTTAATTACTTTTCAAACCATTTATATCCTGTTTTGTAATAAAAACTTGTTGTTTTTATTTCAAAAATTCCCCTAGATTGAATATTGGATTTCTTCTCATCTATATATTAAAATGAAGTGATTTTGGTCTTGTTTGAATGATAATTTGATGCTCTATCTCTTGGAGTGCTTCATTGCGATTTTTTTCAAAATCATGCATGAATAATTCTTTCTTTTAAGTGCTCATTTAGATCTTTAAAAAAATATGAAATGTATTTTTTTGTGAGTAATTGAACCTCTTAGTAACATTAATTCTTAATGGCTAATTACTAGTTATTTTTAATCATTTTCATATGTTTTTAAATGATTTAATTGCTTGATGTAACTATTAAGCATTAAAGTGAAATTGAAAGTTTAATTCTAGTTGAATTGCTTTTGAGACCGATTAAGACTTGAAGTCACCATTTGACATGTTTTCTTACCATAATTAATTTTGAAAAGATTCATGGTATTTTAAAGATTAATCCAGGTTTCCTATTGTGCTTATCATCATATTATATTCGTATTGTTTGTGCATCATTGTCTTCATCTAATTTAATTGCGTAAAAATGTGTTAAAAAATCTACCTTGTTGTGATATGTGCACCTACTTAATATAATCATCCTATAAATTTCTCTATTAAATATTTTTCATTTAAAAATCATTCATCAAATTTCTCGCATCCTTGTGTTCGACCCTGGACTTCCTTGGTTATAAATTCAAGCTGAATCCTCCTCGTAGAGATACTTTATTTTGTATTGCATGATACACTCAATGCCCGTGCTATAAACGATACTTATTAATATATGCATTTAGCGGTCCATCACTAATAAAAGTTCTATAAAATTAAAGGTGATTTTGATGTATTTTGAGTTCATATGGAGAAGATATAGGTATGTGAAGTTTGGGCTTTGGGATTTTATTCTGAGTGTAGAATGTATAATGTATATTATTTTTATATGAAATCAATTTTATATTTTTATTTAAATTTTTATCTACAACTTTCATGTACAAAGTTTATTGATTTGAAGTATAAATAATAAAGAATAAAATAGGTCCCAAATTTGACTTATCAATGAATAAATAAATAGAGATTTAATGTTTTTTTGGCCCTTATCTCCCCCTACTTTATTCCTTGTCGACCAAATCAATTCTTGACTTGGTCTCGGGATTTAGGGTTATAAAATTCCTTTGGTATTTTATTTCCTTTCTTTTTCTTTATTATTTTATTTTTACTTTAATATAGTATTTTATACAACATTTATACAATAAATAATGAATGTTAATTTTTCCAAATAACGATATTTACATGCATTTAGCTAGTGTTCAAGGCCAAAATGAAAAAATAAAGGTGATGAAATGGAGATTCATCGTACCCTTGTACTTGCCTTTGCTAGTCCCTAGAAAACACTTATGCCTATAAGTACAGAAAAGGAAATAAAGAAAAGGAAAAAGAACTTGGATTGATTTTAACTCTTACAATTGTCTTCATAAAACCAAAGTTTCAAGCTCAATCGAACCTTTAGATTGTTAGTTTGGTCAAAATCTTACTGGGAATCAGATTTAAAACATAACAACCTCTAAAACTCTTAAGACTCTACCCAAGTCTCCTCGAAATCTTGGTTAGAACAAGTCTCTTACGACTATGAGTCTATCTTGTGCAGTGTCTGTGATATGCAGCTCTCCTTCGCTAAAGCGGTAAAATCATTCTTCTCCAATATGGTGACCTAATTCCCCAACACAACAACTCTTTCCTCGGGAAGATGGGTATTCCCTTCTAAGTTCAAGTGCAACCTGCTCAAGAAGAGTAGGTGGGGAGAAGAATGAAAAGTAGCCAGTGTAGCTACCTATCCTTAAACGCTTGGCCTGTGTAGCCAAGTCATCCTGCAGGCTCATATACATGTGACTTTAAAGATCAAGCTTGCTTATTGACTATACAAATATATACAAACTCTGACAGGAATTGATTTTTTCTTGATTTTTTCCCGTTTTTTCTTTTTGGAGTTTCTGGTCCCCCCTTTTTTAAATACTAAATACAACAATATTTACATAAGGATTTTTTTCCTCTTGAGTTAGTAGACAATCACTCTTTTGAAGCTTTATTTCAACTCACAACATTTTGTCATTGGACCTCATGGCTACTAGATCGGGTTGGGGTACAATGGCCATAGAGATGTGGCTTTCGATGTTTCCACTAGTTTGTGTCTCATACAGAAAATCCAACCCGCTACCACTTCAACTAAGGTGAGCAAAGTGTAGGGTGCATGCGTGCAAGCTAGGTCATTATCGAAAAGCGTCATGCGTATGTTCTGAAGTATTCTACTTAGGCAGTCAAGACGACACTAAATGAAGTCTCTTGGTCTCAAAGAATTAAGTATAGTAGACCGGAAGGGCCTCAATTCCAATTCCTTAAAGGTTCATGAGATAATGGATTAAAGTTTAACCAAGCTCCAATCTTCGGATTTTATTAGAATAGTTCAATTATCATTATCAATCTGAAAAATGCAAATGCTATGTATAATGCAGAAAATATTTTTGTGATGCAATTTTCTGATTTTGATCTTTTATGGGTTTTTGAAAAAGTTTTGCAATTTTCTGAAAATATTTTGCAAATGTTTTTAGTATTTTCAATTTTGTAAAATTTTAGGGATTTTTCAAAAACAAAAAGTTTTAGCAAATAATTATGTGCATTTATTTACAAGGAGTACATCTTATTATTTACAAGAATTAGGTGAAGAATTTACACAAAGTTTATGTACAACGTTTGTAAAGAATTTATTTTTTTGAATTGTTTATATAGTTCTCAAAATAATTTGAAAAGATTTTCATAAACAATTTGAAAAATTTATTTTGCAAACTAATTTGACAAAAAAATTTACAAAGAATTACAAAATTTGAAAATAATTTTGTACATATTTTCCAAATAATATGTGTAGATTTTTCAACTGTTTTTGCAACCATTTTTTAAACCATTTGCAAATAGATTTTCAAAACATTTTAATCACACAAAAGAAAGAAATTTAAACAAAATATTTTCTACAATGGTTGAAAATTTTTAATAAAATATTTTCCAAACAGTTTTTAAAAGATTTTCCACAAAGATTTTCAAATCATTTTTCAAACATTTTGCAGATTTTAACCATTCTGACCTACACAGGTAGCTCAAACACACACAACAGAAGTTCCCGGGGGTATTATTAGGCGGAGATGGTAAGTTATGGCGTCAGGTGGAGATCTTCAGCGAAGAGAGGCGGGGGGAGATCTGATCTCTTGACCCAGAAGGGTTCGAGGGGAATGGGCTGCTCTGGGGTGTAGAAGAATCATAGGGGAGAGAAGTGAGGGTGAAAGATGGGGAGGAGCACGATGATGGCACTAGGGAACAATGGTAAGAGAAAAGCTCTAGCGAACTACATGGAAGGAATTCTAAACTACGATGTTTGATCAAAATTAAAACTAAAAGCCACAAATAAATCCTACGATTAAAGACTACCTAAAAAGAAAGAAAAAAAAGGCTTATTGGTCCTCAGGAAACTGAGAGCGGAGCTCGTAGATCAGAAGGCGGAAGAGCTGGGATCAACTCGATTCTAGCCCAATTTGACTCACTGAATCCTTGGAGAGCTTCCTACTGTCACCAGGAGTGTCGATCATGATTAGGGTTAATGTTTGAATGGGTGGAAGAGGATCAAAAATTCAAAATGGGTGGAGGTGAGGTATATGTATAGAAGGTCAATGAATGGGGCAATATCCTCGATTCTGTGATCCTGGAATCGACGTAACGATCTCGCGTAAAAGTGTGTAGAATGAGGCATAAAATCACTGAAGAAACCATGCCAAAAAAGTGAAAGGGGAAGTGTTGATAAATCAAGGAAGACAATGGTCTACACATGTCAAACTTAGACCTTAGGGAGAGCAAGGAGTTGACCGAGGTCAACTCTGACCGCGCTCCTATTGGTACATATAACAGAAGAAGACAAAATAGTTTGGAATCTAATTAATAATTCAAATTAAAATAGTAAATGATTTTATTAATTTATAGTTAAAACATAAAAAATCTTTATCATTTTATGTAGTATTTTAATATTTTTATTTATTTTTACAAGTTAATATGTTATATGTTTATTTTTACAAGTACAAATATATGTATATTGACCTATGTTTTGGGTATTTTATTTTTATTTCCTATTTTATTTTTATTATTTTACATACATAATTTATATGTTCATAATTTATTTAAACATGCATAAATATATTTTGTTGTAATTTTCTGAAGTAATATGTACACTTAAATAAATAGATGTATTTATTATATAGGTATATGTATATATATTTCATCTATGTCTTTGAGTATACTAATTTAATTTAATTTAATTTTAATTTTTTACATTTATTATAATTATGTACATGTATTCCATATTTTATTAAAAAAATTACAAAAATACAAAATTGTGAAAAATTTGAAGAATGAATAAATTGATTATTTTATCCAGGTATAATGTACAATAGTTGTATAGAACCTAACTTTTACATATTATCTCCAATTTGAATGAAGCCACCTTCATTAAATGGCTTATTAAAAGTTATATACAATTAAAGATAATTCGATCAATTTTGATACAATATGGAGGAGATATAGGTCTGTAAAGTTGGGATTTTCTATTTTTATTCTGAGTGTGGAAGGCACATTATGCATTTTTATGTGAAACAAATTTCGTATTTTCTATGTATTTTTATCTACATCTTTCATGTACAGATTTTATTGATTTGAAGTGTGAATAATAAATAATAAAACATGTCCCACATTATTTTTATTGAGGAATTACACATTAGGGTTTTGGTGTATTTTTGGCCCTTATCTCCCCTTACTTTATTCCTTGTCGACCCAATCATCATTATTCTTAAGTCTCAAGAATTAGGGTCATTCAATACATATGGTATTCATTTCCTTTTCTTTTTTATTATTTATTCTTTTATTTTAGCTTTAAAAAAGTATTTCATGCAAAGTTTACATATAAATGATAGACATTGTTTTATGCAATATAAAGCTATATACATGCATTTAGCTAGGATTTATGGGACAAATAAAAGAATAAAGGTGATGAAATGAAGATTCATCACCCCCTATACTTGCCTTTGATAGTCCCTAGAAAACACTTATGCATATAAGTGCAGAAAAAGAAAATAAAGAAAAGAAAAAGAAAGAACTTGGAAGATCTTTGACTTTAAACTTATCTTATTAAAATCAAAGCTTGGAGCTTATAGAAGACCTTTAGATTCTAAGTGTGTTAGGAACCACCCTAAAGTTAGGAATTGAAAAACAACAACCCTTAAGTTCAATAGTCCTATCGTCCAGTTCTATTCACAGTCAGATCAGAGCATCCTCTCAGTCACACAGGTCCATGTGTGTGAATTTTTAGCCCTTCCTAGACAAAACTATTGAACTATAAGAGAGTATATTCTCCTGGTAACTCGTCCTCATGGAGATAGATATTTCCTTCTAAGGCTAGGTATCGCTGGTCCTTACAAGTGAGTGGGGAGAGAAGCTAGAAAAAGGGAAAATAAACTGGGAATAGACTAGTGTAGTTTTCATTCCCTAGTAAAGTCCGATCGGTGTAATTGTATTCACCAAGAAGCACGCTTTTTTTAAGCTCATATTTTTGTGGAATTTTTGGTGTAGGCTTCTTTGGATTTTTTTGACATTGCATTGCTCTGCATTATTGCTTGTTCCCTTGTAGATATAACATCTTTTTAGTTTGCCCATTTTTTGTGGTCTAGAAAAAAAGTTGTGCCCACAAACCATTCCTCATCTGAAGCATTATCTCAATACATATCTTGTCTTTAGATATCATGGCTACCAGAGGAAGTGGGTTAGAGTAACGGTTTCAGTAATCTCCTAGAATGGTTCCTGAGCCACCCTTGATGAAGCGGCCTAGCATCGTCCAGACTTAGACTCCAAAATATTTCAACAACCCATCTGAGTTTAGCTAAGTGTTAAGAGCAAGGTGTCTATTAATGCCATTGTCTGAAGAGTCTTACGAATGATATGAAGGGTTCTAATTAAACACAATGAAAAGACTCATGAACATAGCCTCATGGAACCTAAAGAATTAAGCTAAGGCAACCTGAAGTATACCAATTCCAGTCCTTAGTGGGTTCCTCTGAAATTAAGTGTATTAAGGTTTCTACCAAGCTTCAATCTTCAGACTATAATCCAGACTTGTTCAATTATCTTGATCATTTCGAAAAATGCAAATGCTATGTTTTGTGAAAGAGAAAATATTTTGGTGGAGCAATTTTTATTTTGAACTTTTTATGGATTTTTGGAAAAAGGTTTTCAAGTTTTTATGCAGGTTTTTGAAAAGACTTTGCAAATGTTTTTGATTTTTTTTTGCAATTTTTTATGAATTTTAGATAAGGAAATATGCACAACTATTTACACGGGAGTGCTGCTATTTTTACAAGGGTGAGGGTGTATTTTATACAAGGAGTTTACAAGTCGGATGTTAGTGATTATTTACATGATTCATATCTACCAGCTTCATACACATTTTGTATGGATTTTATTTTGAGATATTAATTACATAAGGTTCTCAAAACTATTGAAAATATTTTTGCAAATATTTTGAAAACTTATTTTGTAAATAATTTTGACAAACATGCCAAAACGTTGAAAATCATTTTCCAAATATTTGTCAAATCGTGTATATAGATTTTTCAAAGTATTTTCATAACCATTTTTCAAGTTATTTTTAAATAGATTTCGAGAATTATATTTACACAATTAGAAGAAATTTTTACAAGAAAAATAATTTTCAAAGATTTGAAAACATTTTGCAAAAGTTTTCCAAACAGTTTTCAAAAGATTTTCAGGACATTTTCCAACCATTTTTGAAATAATTTTGCAAAACATTTTTACACCCAATTTATTGGTTTGTATTCTTGTATGTTTTATTGATTAGTCATATTATTGAAAATATACAAGTAAAAGTTATGGCTAACGTATATACAACATATATACAACCGGCTATACTTAGCTCGAGCTATGTCCTCACAAATCAAGGAGAAAAAGGAAGACATAACTCGTGCTAAGTATAAAAAAGTCGATACTACAATGACTAATGAATGAATGAATGAGAAGTTGACCATCCCCCCTATACTTTGGATCAATTATTCGTAAGTATAACAGACTATACACAGGGCATGGAGGGTCAAAAGTGGCAATAAACAGACTCATAGACTCAACCTATCTCTCCCTATACTTAAGGTAAAATATACCTAAGTATAGATAGAATATCAAAAGTTTAGGAGATAGGTGAGGGATCATAGAAATAAATAACTCGAGGTGCTCACCCCCTTATATATAGGACAAAGTACGTCTTAAGTATAGTAGTGATGAAAGGGGTGAACACATTTTTGGAGGAATTAGAAAATAAAAAGGAAATGAAGAAAAAAAGAAAAGAAGAAAATAGAAATTATTTTTGTGATTTTGTTGCTTATATGTCTAATCCTTTGGACTATGGGAGCTCATCTTGAAATACAACTTCAATTGAATCGACAATGGACAGGAATATGTCACTCTTCAAGTATGGCTTTAGCAACTATCCGTTGACTATAAAGGGCTATGAGTCAGATGGCAATTCGTATATTTGATGTCACATATAGATTTTACAATGAAAGGACCAGTCCATTTGTTCTTCACTTTGCCCGAAGAAATCTTCAACTTCGCATCAAATAGCCACACATTTTGTCCATGTTCGAAAGTCTTCCTACGAATGTGTTTGTGGTGCCATTGTTTGATTTTCTCTTTCTACATAAAAATGTTGTTATGCGTAGTCTCTGAATTCAAGCAATCTGTTCATATCAACTTTGCAATTCTTTCTCACTCTCGCAGAATCAAGGTTGCACATGTTCAATGGCCATAAGGAGTTGTGAATTAGTTCCACGAGCAGGTGGCAAAGCTTACCATAAATGGGGCGATAGAGAAACATGCTGAGAGGAGACTTGTATCTTGCCTATATGCCCAAAGAGCCGAATCTAGTAACTGAGACCAATTCTAATTGTCTGGTCGTAGAAGGTGCTGCAATATAGTTTTGATCTCCCTAGTGGAACATTCATCCAAACCATTGGATTGTGGGTGGTACGACGCTGCAACACATTGCTCAATATCATATTCTTTGGTCATCTTCTTGATCTCCTTGTTAATGAAATGGCTTCCCCTATCAAAAATGAGAATTTTGGGAATCCCAAACTATGAAATGATGTTTTCCTTCAGTAAAAGGCAGACTGTACGACTGTCTGCGAATCGGGCAAGAATTTCCTCCAACCATCTATTAACATAATCGAGGACAAGAAGGATGTATTAAAATCCCTAATTATTAGGGAATGAGCCCATGAAATCAATGCCCTAGACATCAAAGACATATGATATCTGAATATACTTCAAAGGCATTTTGTCTCACATACTGAGGTTCATGGCCGTTCATTGACAACCAGTACATTTCGTCACATAATCATTAGCATCCTTGAACAAAGTTGTCCACCGATGACCACATTGAAGCTCTTTCATTGTTGTTCTCTTTCCAAAATGGTGTTCACCGGCTTCAAGCTTATAACAATGATTTAGGACACACGTTATCTCCTCCTAAGGTATACACCTCCTCCAAATCTACGCCCTCTCTGAATAAATGTGGATCTTTCCACTGGTATAAGTGAATGTTAGCCTAGAATTTATCAAGTTTAATCTTCGACTAGTCTGGCGGAGTCTTCTTGGAGACAAGATAGTTCACGATGTCTACGCACCAGAGAAGAGTATATAGACAAGATTGCCTCATCTAGAAAGGCCTCTGTGACTATAATGGAATTCTGTTCAGGAGGCTCTACATCAATTATCCTGGAAAGATGATCTGACACCACATTCTTGACGCCTGATTTATCATGAAGTTCCAAGTCGAATTCTCGGGATAGAAGGATCACACAAATTAGACAAGGCTTGGCATCTTTATTGATTTGTAAATACTTGATGGAAAAGTGGTTAGTGTAAATGATAACCCTTGATCCGAGGAGATGTGATCTGAGCTTTTCCAGTACAAACACTACAACTAACAACTCTTTCTCTATTACTGTATAATTTTTCCGATCTTCATCAAGTGTTCTGCTAGCGTAATGAATTGCAAATGGCGACCCATCTCGTCTTTGTCCTAATACAACACCAATTTGCAAAATTTGATGCATCTACCATTATCTCAAAGTACATAGACCAATCTGGCAGTTGTAGGACAATATCATGTTTGATCAGATCTTTCATCTGGCTGAAGGCTTCGAGAACACGATCATCCATAACAAAATCTGTCTCCTTGGTAAGAAGTTCTATAGACGGTCGGGAAAGCTTGCTGAAATCTTTTATGAATCTTTGGTAGAAATTGACATGCCTTAGAAATGACCATACTTGTTTTAGATTTGTTGGTGGCTCCAGTTTTAAAATCACTTCCACCTTGTTTAGGTCCACTTCCATGCGACGTTTTGATACAACGTGAACCGACATGATCCCTTTAGTCACCATATAGTGACTCTTCTCCTATGAGAGAACAAGGTTAACATCACAACACCTCTTCAGGACACGGTCTAAATAATCGAAGCATTGATCAAATCTATCTTTGAAGACCGATAAATCGTCCATGGAAACCTAAAGAAAACTGCCCACCATGTCTACATATACGACCATTACACATCTCTAAAATGTAGTGAGGGCGTTACACAACCTAAACGGCATCCGTCGGAAGGCATAATCCCAAATGTATAAGTGAATGTGGTCTTCCCTTGATCCTCAAGAGCAATTGCAACTTGGTTATACCTAGAGTAACCTTCCAAGAAATAGAAATATTCCTTTGCAGTTAGCCTCTTGAGGAATTGGTCGATGAAGGATAGTGGGAAATGGTCCTTCTTGGTAGCAAGATTAAGGCATCTATAGTCCACAGAAACGTGTCAAGATGTCGGTACTCTAGTCAAAATCTCCTCTCCTTTGTCATTAGTTACAATGGTGATCCCAAATTTCTTCGACACTACATGCATGGGACTCACCTACTTATAGTATGAGATGAGATATATGAATCTTGCATCACACAATTTCTAAATTTCCTTCATGACAACCTCCTAGAGGTTCAAGTTCAGTCTAAGATTGAATTCATTTGACGGTTTACTGTCTTCTTCTAAGTATATGTGATGCGAGCACGATGTTGGATTGATCCCATGGAGATTCGATATCTTCTAGCCTATTTCCTTCAAGTTTTGTTCAAGAACCTCCATTAGACGAGATTCTTGGTCTTCAGTCAAATGATCATTGATGATGATCAGATGCATATTTGGCTTACCCGCAAGGAAGGCATACTTCATGGTGGAGGGCAAGGGTTTAAGCTCGAGTGAGGTTGGATTTGGCTCTGTGGCGATTTCAACAACAAATGCAGGTGTTAGATCTTTCATTTGTTGGTTGTCCACCTCTGTCAATTCAACTTCTTCATTCCGCAGTCACAAAGATTGACAATGAAATCCTCATTCTCAGACGAGGGTAATTGTTCAAACCATTCCATTTGCACATCAAAAAAATCTCATCATCGAAGACCTCGAATAGTTGGACCGTGCTTTCCCACACTTCCTTCGTAGAGAGGAATTCATGGGTTTCTTTACCTTAAAAATAGATTTGTATCAATGATCTCTACTAAAAAGTCACGATCCTCAGGACATTGAGGTACAAGCACACTCATCTCATACACTGATGAATCCACAATTAATCATCTCAATATATTGATCTTAGCAAAATCTCTGAGTAAAATCTCAAATAAATATCTCTAAAATCAAAATAATAAAATGACTTGTAAATAAAATACATTAATATATATATATATATCATATTGTACAAAAACAATTATAATAAAAAGCCGTAAAATAAATGAGTTTTCACCTGTAAATAACCCAAACTTCATATTTTTTTAATAATTTCATTTCAACTCCTTTTTGGCTAATTCAATTCTGACTTGTTTATAAATTGTATATAAAAATGCAAAAATCTATAGTAAATTTTACCTAAAATAAATACTCCTAGATCTCAAAGAGAAAAAAGTCCTAAAGTCCAATTTCTTGGCCTAATTCCCACTCCGTATGAAATCCAAATTCGCTAAACTCACTTTTAACATTTATGTTAGTTAATCATCTATCCAATAAAAGTGGCTTCATTAAAATTGGAGTATATTTGCAAAATTTGAGTTTCGGGACCTCGTTGTATATTGTACATAATGCAATATGTGACTTTGATTTTTTTCTTGTACAAATATAACTTTTTTATTTATTTATTTTTATATTAATTTCTTTATTATATATTGTAGCAAATGACATATTTAAAAAAATTCAAAAAATATTTTGTCTTTGGAAATATGGCAAAATGACTTTTTATATAATGTACATATATTTCTTTTCTCATTATTTATTTACTTTTCTTAATTACTAAAAAACCAAAAAAGTCATTTTATATTTTTATTTTATCTCTAGTATTTTATTTTTATTTTGTAACTATATTTTATAAAAAATGTAAAAAATATTAATTAGAAAAGTAAAAAAATATGCACATATTGCTTGTTTTATTTTGTAAATTCTCCACTCTCTTCTCTTTATTTTATTCCATTTTTAGTAACCAACTTTTAATTTCCTTTTTTTCTTTCTCTACTCTAACTTCTTATTCTATGACCAACTTTTAATTTCCTTTTTTTCTTTCTCCACTCTAACTTCTTATTCTACGACCAACTCCCATTCAACTCCATTTCTTCATCTAACCTCCATCTCCTTTCTCTTTTTATTCTTCTCTTCATCCTCATTTTCCCCATCCGCTATTCTTAGAGAAAAAAGGACAGAGCTAATCGAGGTCGATCCGTGACAACGCTCCACCACGATATGAAGTGACAACCTCCTTTTAGGCGAGATCCACGATGACCACTGTCCCCGAGTCATGAGTTTCCCGTCAAGCTCGCTCAGCCTCGTTGTGCATCCTCCACACCGATCGATGCCACGATAGGAGTTCAACATACCTGCTCTGCCTTTCAGTGAAAATTCAGGTAAGTTTCCCATCTTCATTTCCCTTGTTACTTCATGTTATCTAATGTCATTTTTTTGTCTTGGTGATATTCATTCCCTTTTTTCTCACACCGAAATCACCATTACCCATTCCATCATCACCATCATTCATCACATCACCTCCCCTTCATTCTCATCTTCATTTCTATTCCCCGTTCTTTTAAAAAATTTCAAAAAAAAACACAGCAGGTTTCCTTCCTCTCGCGCGATCATCGTAGTTTCTCCCTCATGTGGCCCTCCTCCGCCACCACTCACGGAACCTCCTCCCACATGTCCACCCTCCCGAGCCTGACCTCACCATGCACAACCACATGCATCTACCAGCCATTCGTGCGCTCAGTGCCGCGCAGCGCACCCCCGCATAGAGGAACCCTAACACCCCATGTCGGTGTGCCGCCTCTCCTCCTCGAATCCAGGTCCTCCACCCGCGGTGAGCTGTACTTTCCCTCTCTATCCGTAGTGCAACCCATCCCATCCTCCCGTAGAACCCTCCAACACGTGCCACCTGCGGCTTGCCTACTCTAGCCGCCTCTCCACCCATCTTAGGCTCTCCGCCAACGCACGTTGCTCCCACACCTCCCTCAGCTGTGCTCCTCCTCCTCTCCACCGTGTGTGTCTCGTCACCACCCTCCCCCCTTATCGTTCCCTAACCACTGACCACGAAGGTCTTCAATTTTATATTGTATTTTATTTTTTAAAAATAGCATATTTTATCTGGCATGTTTTAATATTTACAAGTAGTCCATGTGCATGCTTTGTTTATGAGTTTTGTTTTCTGAAATTACATAGATAGCCCTATGTTCAAGTGGTAATTTGGACATCAATTTCGAATCATTTATTTTAATGAAAAATACCATGTTGTTTAGAAACTAATTCTCTATCATTTAGTTATTTGTTTGGATTTTTGTGAGATTTGAGTAATTAACTAAAATTATTTTTATGAAATGCAACATGTTTTACCCAATTTGTGATCTTAAATTCATATTAAGTAATGGTTGCTCCAACAATTATGCAAAAATTAGAGATGATGCTTTGAAATCTGATTTAATTTATGTCAGTTTTTTTAAATTGGAGTTGTCTTATGTCTTAAATATATTGTTGAGTCATTTTTGTAATTGATTTTTAATTAAATATATTGACATTATTTTTGCAAATTTTCAACTCTCTTGGATTGCATATTAAAATACTTTGTTGAAATAGTTTGCTCTCTGGATGAATTGATAGTGTGGATTTATTATGAATTAAATACTCACTGTCACTACATCTTCATTAAAAAATCATATATTTTCAAAAAAATTCCAAAAAATAGCCTCATTGCATCATGTTGATGTTTCAGTAAAATTTTCATAATTTTTGCATTTCTATTTCTGTGAAAATTATGTGAAAACCCATAAAAATATGCATTTTCACTATTGTATTTTAACTCTTAAAATTTCAAAAAAATGTTTTGCATTCATCACTGGATTATGTTTCTATAAAAAAATACAATTTGGTTAAATTTGATTAATTTCACATTAAAATTAATTTGGCAAAGTTGTGTGTTTTCTTATTAACTTAATTCAACTATATTTTGCTTTCACACTCATTTTGCTTAAAAAATACAAAAAAATCTGCATTTGAAACCTAGATCTATGTGATTTGAATTAACCCAAAGTTGTTCCTTTGTCTCTCTATGTTCAACCTGAACTTACATGGGATATAAATTAAAAATCGAGTCCTCGTCTTAGAGACACATGATTGAGTTCTGATGAATTGGCTGAGTGTCATGCTACATCGAGTACCAATTAATATACCCACTCAAGTACTTTCATCAGATGGCACCGTTGCTAAGGATGCAAATGACTTAGGTTTAATTTAGAAAATTAGATTTAAGTTTTCTCTCACTTGGGAAGTCTGCCCCCGAGCCACCTTGTAATTAACTATATTTTCTTTCTCAATTATGTTTCTGTTCATTTTTGTATATATTTTGTTATTTATCTCTCTAATATAAATTTCTTTTTCCTTATGAGGGTCTGGTGAACTTGAAGTGCATCGGATATCGACATACGTGATGCGCGCCAACTACTGAAGATTAAGGAAACTTTGATTTATTTTTGAGAGCATTTTCATCTTTGTAAATGTTTATAATTATTGTGTTGCAATAATTTAGGTAATTCTCTCTATACAACAACTCTTGTTTGAGAGCTCACACGTGCATCAGGACTGGATATTTGACCCATTCGTGGTCATGTGGTTGATTGATGTAGAATAGGACTTGCACTCGTGGATCTTAGAGCATCTTTAATAGAATATTTTTATTGCTTGTGATCATAATCTTTAGGATCACACATCACATTTAAGAAGATGTACTTAGACCGTAGAGCTATTAATCCAAATTAAATTGTTCATCACTCGCTAATAGAACTGCCTGTTTAGGAACGGTTACTCGTTTACATCTCATAGATGATCCTAGGATCTACCCTTTTAATGTTGTCGAATTGACTATTTCGTTGTAGTCAGATAAATCCAGATCGATAAAAAATAACCGCATAGATCGATGAATCGCCGAATGAATTAACGTGCGGTTTTATGTTTGTTTAGCATGGGCAAGCCCCAAGGTCGACTCAAGGAGGCAAAGGAACAACTCGGGATCAAGTTAGAGGGATTAGATTACGGTTTTCCAAGTGGGATTTTTTGGGGTTTTTATGCAATGAAAATGCCAAATACAATGATGTGAATGAACTAGGTTATTAAGAAAATCAACAACTTAGCCAAATTTAATTTTAATGTGAAATTAATCCAAATTGACCAAATTGTATTTTTCTATAAATCTAATTCAATGATTAATGCAAAATGAATTTTTTGGAATATTTGGATTTAAAATGCGCAAATAAAAATTGGAAACTTTTTCGGGTTTTTATGCAATTTTTCGTGCAAATGATATGCAAAAATTATGAAAAATTTATTGGAAGATAAACATGATGAAATTAAGCTACGCTAATGTTTTTGGAATTTTCTACCACTTTTTGATTTTTTATGAATTTTTTTACAGAAAACAGAGCGACTGTGGGTATTTAATTTCTAATAAATCCACGAAGTTAAATTATCCAGAGATTTATTTATCTCAAATAGATATTTCAATAAGGAATCCAGGAGATTTGAGATTTCTCAAAAATCTTATTCGTGGATTTAATTAAAAATTAATTAAATAAATCACTCTACAATTTATTTTATGTACAAGACAACTCCAAGTTGGATGAAATTTGGACTATAATTAAAGAACACTTAGAGGCATCATTCACAATTTTTCACATTTTTAGAGCAAGAAATATATGTGTGCGAATTTCAGAGCATAAATGGGTAAAATATCCCTGATTTTCAATCTCTGATATCTAGTAAATAATCAGATGCTCATAAAAAAGTAAATAAATAGCCACAAGATAAAGAATTAGATGCTCTACAAATGCTGTTTTTTAGTAAAAATTGACGCAAAATGACTGTCCAAATTAACACTCAAACTCAGGGGTGTCTTCGCAATACAGAAAATGAAAGTTAATAAAGAAAAGTGCACATGGACTTGTTTGCAATTTCAAAAATGTGAGAGGGAGAAAATACAAATTTCACAAATAAAATAAAAAAATGGACCTTCACTTAGATCCCCAACTTGCAACCCAAGTTAGGGCTAGAGGGCAGGCGCGATGTGGGAGGGGCGCGGTGACGAGGCGGCGGCGGGGCACCATGGCGAGGGAGGAGCGCGGCGAGGAGGTGGCTTGGGCGCACAAAGCTTGGGCGGCCGACGAGGGCGGAGCAGCTCGAGGGCGGGTGGTTTCGCGGGCGATGCAGTGGCGGAGGGGCGGCACAGCCTGACGGGCGGCGCGGGATGGGGCGGCGTGCAATTTTACAACTTTTATACAAGTATTATACAAATAGTACAAAATTATACAAGTAAATTTTTTTCAAAATTTACCAACCCCATAATTATTGCATAATATACACAAAATTACAGGAATATACGTGAAAGTACGAGCTATGGGTAAAGTATATATGTAGTATATACACGCCCCCTATACTTAGCGTGTGCTATGTACTTAGAGCACGAAAAGAGATGAAAAAGACATAGCTAGTGCTAGTGTAGGAGAGCTAAAAGTACAAAAAGTATAGAAGTCGCTCTGCCCCCTATACTTAGGCTCTGACAGCCTAAGTGTAGAAGAAGATCAAAAATGGGGCGGACGAGGTCAAGAGGGGAAATGGATGAATATATACATGGCGGACATCGGTCCCCCCTATACTTAGGCTCTGGTCAGCCTAAGTATAGGACATGAGTGAGTATGAGGACCGATGTGATCTGGAGGATGTACAATGAATAATGAATAGACTCGGGTCACTCTCCCCCTATACTTAGGATCTGGTTATCCTAAGTATAGTCATAAAATGAAATGATATGGAACCGGGGTGAGTGATTCGAATCACTAGGGAGGGAGGGTGAGAAAGTATATACAAGAAAAGAATGAGAATATACAAGGATTAAGAAGGTTTGTGATGAACCTTCTTGCGGACGCGAGGAGGTGGATAATATACATATGTGTCGCTGTCGGAATCATCCTCAGATGAATAATAGTGAGGTGTAGGGATCGTCCAAGGGGGTCGACACACGGCTGCTTGCTTAGATATGGCTTGAGAACAACCGAACTGAGCTCACTCATATAAATCTCCTTATCCGGATCAGATGAGGACTCCTCAGAAAATTCCTTCTTCGGTGTGTTGAAGGAGACTTTCTTAGTCGGTTTTCTAGAACCTGAATCATTAAGAGGGAGATGAGAGAGACACGCCTTGAGAGGTTCGGGGGAACACCTCGAGGAATCAATTCTCGACTTCCTCTCACTAGATGTCCGACTAGAAGAGGGAGAAACCGTGTTTTTATGTGGATTCAATTTAGTCTTGGTTATTTCCTTTGAAGGTCCGGGATGTGGTGTGGTGCTGACCATGGGTTTCTCATCAGACAAGTCACCATATAGATTGTAATATTCCTGAAGGGTTAGCACATGTCTCGGGAAGGTTCTAGTGGTCTCAGTTGGCTTGGCATTATTGGGCTCTTGTGTTGGATCATCAAAATGGTCAAGGCAATCAACAAAGGTCATGTCCGACTTAATGATAGCTTCTAGTCGTGAGTCCTCCTTAGAAGTTGTCACGGTGGTGGTGCAAGCAGTTGATGAAGTGGAGGTGTGGGGAGTCTCAGAACTAACGGTCGTCTGGTCAGTCGGTCTCTCAGGTGTAGTAGAGGTGGGACTCATCTACCTCTCAATGGTCACGACTGTCAGCGGATGTGCGGGGCACCTTAGAGTAACATGTATCAAAGAATGGGTGAGGTCGGAGTGCTCTTAGTGTTGAAAAATCGATCTCCCGAGTCTCGCAATCTATAATCGCCTTAGCTGAGACTAAGAACGGCTTCCCAAGAATAATCAGAGACTGGGTGAACTCTCCTCGGTGCTCAATGTCAATGATCGTGAAGTCCACCTGGAGTAGAGCACATTAAAAAGTAATGATGACTGAAATATTTCCTCTAGACCGTTTGATGGATCGATTAGCTAGCTGAACGATCTCTCTCGACTTTCTGATTGACCTGAGTTTGAGCTTGTCAAACACAGAGGTCGGGAGGATATTTATCGGAGAGTCATCATCAATTCATGCATGGGTAAAGATAGTGTCTTTGATTTCACATTCCACCCTAGGCAACCGCTTAACTCTGCGGCTCTTGATCTTTCTCCCTATCACCAAGGAGGTGGCCATAGACACTATGTGTCTCTCAGTCCTTGTCCTCTTATTTCTCGACCTCTTAGGCATCATTTTACTCTTTACAAATCTCTTGAGTTTGGGGAAGTGATCTATGGCCTTTATTAAGGGAAGTTTAAAAATCAATTCCTCATTGAGTGCTTCCCTTAAGGTAGGATCCAATTTTTCTAAGTCTTTTTCATTTTTAATTTTTATGGATTTTTCTAATTTTTCATTTTTTGGTGTTTTTGGTGGATGAACGATCAGACTCTAGATTGGAGGATAAGTGGTTAGTAGAAGAGGGAGATAAAATGGACTCCAACTGTACAAATGGTGTGGGTTCCCTAATGCTCACTCGATTTTCAACATCAGATCTACTAACTTCCTTCTCCACTTTCATACCCAGGCTGGCCGAAATTGAGTGCAATATTTCCATGACATCTCTCAACTCATTACCAAATGATTCATTTTTCTTAATAAGTCTATAGATGTCATCCTCCACAAAATTCTCATGACAAATCATGGGAGAGTTCTAATCAATTGGAGGATACTGCTGAGATATTGGGGTCTCATACTCAACATACCTAGACTCTGGCATGTAATGCTGGGTCGAGTATGGACCATCCAAATAGCAGATATTGGTCGGAGCCTCATATGATGGAGTCAATGAACGAGGGACTAGTAAGTCTAGCTCATGAGTCCACTCCTGTGAATGTATCGGCTCTCCGAATGAAGGCTGGTTAATGGGAGCTTGCCACTAAAATCAATCAAGTCTGGGAAATCATGATATACAGGCCTCTCCATTCGGGTTGTTCGATCGACCAAGTGATGCCCTAAGTTCAAGTCAGGATGTGTATATGTAAATTGTTATATGGTCCCTACTTGAGGTGAGAATGAAGTATGTGTGGGCATATAATTTTGCCAATCATCTGTCTCAGCAGTGGCTTGCTCTTCATTCGATTATTTGATTCCTGCAAGCTCTTAAGAGTAAGGACAGTCAACCCAAGAGGAAGTGGATCCGGAGTGTTAGAATATGGAGTAGGTGAGAAATGCGAAGAAATAGAGTCAGTCGAAACTCTCACTGTATAATCGGGTTGAGGTGGGACCGACCACGGGTAAGGATCTCCCGTGGATGGCAGAGGATTCATGGAAGAAGGAGAAGGTGAAGATGAACGGTATATGGTCGAGGAGGAATGACCAGAGGTCACAGGGTATGGGGACCAATATCCCGACATCTTGAAGAGGAAATGATGAATGTAAGTAGGTTGAGGTAGAAAATGTGCAATTACACAGGATAACACACACGGACAGACAAAAAGACAAACGCAAGAGAAAACCTTGAGTTCACACTCAACACGATGAAGGATCCGAAACCGAGTCCAATTAAGCTGGTTAATTTTAAGTGTGATTTCCAAGAAAATAGCAAAGGTTACGTGGCCTAGAGGGAAGTCAGCTCAAAGCCGGATGCATCTTCCCTGTTTAACCTGTCACCTAAGATACCTGTGTCCTTCCTTTCTTCGCTCCCATCCTAAGTTGATGGATTCAAAGACCATGTCCCTATCTACCTGCAAGTAGGTGGAGGCTGACAAGGCTAGAACTTCGCCCCGAAGGGTTACTAGCAACTTGTCGCGAAGTACCGCTGGTTCACCCGTGACTACCTGTGAAAAGGCGGAGGCTACTTGGTACTAGTCAATGAATCTAAAAGTATTCAACTCGTGATATTTTCTAGGATCAGTTGGTACATGATATGGAAGGCGGGGATTTGGGCTCTGCCTTAAGGTATTCACACACACTCAAGTACCCTCACTCCGCTTGAAAACAAGGTCGAGGTTACTCCCCCGCAAACAAGGGTTAATTTTAGTCAATTTTTTTGGTCAAATTCAATGAGCACTCCCGATTTTAGAGATTAGTTATCACTGATATTAATCCACATAAGCAATCACGTCTATCGTCCAGTCCTAATTCCTTTATCCTAGGTTAGAAAATCGAGACAGAGAGAATCGGAAAAAGCCAATGCAATCAGGAAAATGATGATGAATGCTTGAGTAAGAAGACTTACAGTGCCTCCAGCTCTCTACAATGCGGGATGCAAGGCTGAATTGAAATTTTACACTAAATGGAATGCAAGCGATGAAAAGCCTCTCTTAGATAGGCAGTTCTATTAACGAGTGAAGCACATGTTCAATTTGACTAGATCTGCGGTCTAAGTGCGTCTTTTAAGTGGCTGTGTGGTCCTAGAAATTACGAGCACAAGCAAACCCTAGAGTGGATCGAGGAGCCGCTAGTGCAATCCTATTCTAAAAATTCAAACCACACAGCAGACGGAGACACGTTTTATTATGACTTACACACGCGAGATCCCAAACAGGAACCGCTATAAATGTAGACACTTTTTTTTACAAGTTAACAAAAACTTTTTAGTGTCTCAACAGCCGACTCGATCCACGAATCGTCGTCCTCCGATGCACTTCGAGATGCGTCGACTTCAAAAAAGCCACTCCAAGTCCACCGGGCCCTCGCACAAAAAGTTAAAAATTATGTTAGAGAGAGATATATACAGAAATGGTCAGAAAAAACAATTAAAAAATGGATAATTACAAGATGGCTTGGGGGTCAGACTGCCTGAGTGAATGGAAAACGTAAATCTAACTTTCTAAAGTAATCCTAAGCCGTTTGCCTCTCCAGCAACGACGCCATTTGATGATCCTCGGATCTACCCTTTTAATGTTATCGAATTGACTATTTCATTGCAGTCAGATAAATCTGGATCGATAAAAAATAACTGCACAGATCGATAAATCGTCGAATGAATTAATGCGCGGTTTTATGTTTGTTTAGCCTAGGCAAGCTCCAGGGTCGACTCAAGGAGGCAAATGAACAACTCGGGATCAAGTTAGAGGGATTAGATCACGGTTTTCCAAGTGGGAATTTTTTGGTATTTTTTTATGCAATAAAAATGCCAAATGTAATGATGTGAATGAACTAGGTTATTAAGAAAATCAACAACTTAGCCAAATTTAATTTTAATGCGAAATTAATCCAAATTAATCAAATTGTATTTTTTCTATAAACCTAATTCAATGATTAATGCAAAATGGATTTTTTTTGGAATTTTTGGATTTAAAATGCACAAATAAAAATTGCAAACTTTTTTGGGGGTTTAAGCAATATTTCGTGCAAATGATATGCAAAAAGTATGAAAAATTTTCTTGAAGATAAACATGATGGAATTAAGCTATACTAATTTTTTTGGAATTTTCTACCACTTTTATGATTTTTTATGAATTTTTTACTGAAAATAGAGAGACTGTGGGTATTTAAATTCTAATAAATCCATGAAGTTAAATTATCCAGAGATTGATTTATCTCAAATAGGTATTTCAATAAGGAATCCAGGAGAGTTGAGATTTCTCAAAAATATTATTAGTGTATTTAATTAAAACTTATTTACATAAATCACTCTACAATTTATTTTATGCACAAGACAACTCCAAGTTGGACGAAATTTGGATTATATTTAAAGCACACTTAGAGGCATCATTCACAATTTGTTCACAATTTTTAGAGCAAGAAATATGTGTGTGTGAATTTCAGAGCATAAATGGGTAAAATATCACTGATTTTCAATCTCTGAATTTTAGTAAATAATCTGATGCTCATAAAAAAGTAAATAAATAGCCACAAGATAAAGAATTAGATGCTCTACAGAATACTATTTTTTTAGTAAACGTTGATGCAAAATAACTATCCAAATTAACGCTCAAACTCAGGGTATCTTCGCAATACAGGAAATGGAGGTTAATAAAGAAAAAGTGCACAGGGACTTGTTTGCAATTTCAAAAATGTGAGAGGGAAAAAAAATACAAATTTCACAAATAAAATAATATAAAAAATGGACCTTCACTTAGATCTTCAACTTGCAACCCAAGTTAGGGCTATAGGGCAGGCGCGATGTGGGAGGGGCGCGGTGACGAGGCGGCGGCAGGGCACCGTGGTGAGGGAGGAGTGTGGCGAGGAGGTGGCTTGGGCGCACGAAGCTTGGGCGGCCGGCGAGGGCAGAGCAGCTCGAGGGCGGGCGGTTTCACGGGCGATGCAGTGGCGGAGGGGTGGTACGGCCTGACGGGCGGCGCGTCTTGACGGGCAGCACAGGATGGGGTAGCGCGCGGGGCGACGCACGCTGCGCATGGCGGGAGGACGAGGTAGGCGACGATCGAGGGGTGGCGAGGTCGGCAGCGAGCGGCGCTCATAGGAGACGACCGGTGAGGGGTGGGCGGCTATGCCATGCGCTAGCGAGCGGTGGTGCAGATCGGCGCGGGGGCGCATGGTGGTTGGCGGCGCGCGGCTGGTCGCGCGACGGAGCGCAAGAGCGCAGGGGCACGCTGCGGATGACTGGAGACAGGGGCTGCGAGCGGTTGGTGTGGGCATCGATGGAGATGCAGCGAACGAGGGACGACGGACGAGGAAGATGCGACGGCATGGTGCGTCGGCCGCGGGGTGGCCAACCGTGGGGGGTGGCGGTGGTTGTGCGGCGAGGGGCTGGAAGGTGTTGGCGGCAGGCGCTGGAGCGGGCGACGACCGGTGAGGACCTGCAACCTTTTTTTGTTTTTTTTTGTTTTGCAATTTTTTGTTGTTGTAAATTTTCTGTAAACAGGAATGGTATGAAAATTGAAAAGGTGTAAATGTGGTGATTTGGTGATAGTGATGGTGGTGGTGGTGTGATTTATGATGATGAATAACAAGCAAAAAAATTGTTAGGTAAAAAAATGACAAGGAAAGGAGATGGAGTACATACCTGCGGTTCACCGGATTGTGGAGTCACGGTGTACGGCTTCCGTCGTCGCCTCGATCAGCTTGGCGAAAAGCCGAGAAGCTAGGTAATCCACTTGTAGAGGAATGCTACGCGAACAAGGCTCGCGGATCTCACCAATAGACGAAGATGGCTGGAACTCGTCGTTGCTCTACAGACTAAGGTTATCGTTGTCACCTCGACCTCTCTGGAGATGGAATTCTTCTCACGAAATTGGCAGATGATAAGAAATAGAGGAGGGGATGAGAATATAAAGAGGAGGGGGAAGTTAGAAAAGAGGTGGAGAAGATGGAGGGATGGTGGAGGAAGTGGTAAGTTAGTGGCTTGGAGTGGAAGACAAGTAAGGGAGAAGAGGTAAAAGGAAATAAAATAAATAAAATATACAGTAGGCTACTAAAAATAATTAAAAAAAGTAAAATAATAATAATAATAAAATAAATCCGAAAATAATAAAAAAATAGGGTGACATGTGGCGGCTCCAGGGGTTGCCACATGTCGCTCCTAGAAAATTCAAAAATTAAATGTAAAGAAAAATCAAAAGAAATAACAAAAGAGATTAAATCAAAAAGTGGTCAACATGAAAGTTTTCGTCTCGACGAGATCTACAATTTTTATGAAGGACTGAAAATCAAATGAAATCATCTATACAAAAATGTATTTTTGGGTGGTACCTTATAGATATATAATACCGCATTTTATCTTTTGTATTTTTTTTGTAATTTTTAAAAGAGAGAAAAACCAAAATAAAGTTAGAAAAAATATGAAAGGAATATTTACAACTTAATCTATTTTTGGATTTTTAATAATTAAGAAAATAAAAAGGATGAAATGAAGGGCAAAACGGTCAATATGTACAATATACAAAAGGGGCCCAAACCCATGTTTTGCATACGAGCTCCGATTTTAATGAAATTAGTCTTGTTTCGAAGGTCTTTGAATGTATATTACTTTAAAAGTGAGTAAACCTAATTCGGAGGTTGTATGAGCGAGATATGTATATTTTAAGGTTCCTAGCTTCAAACTTGGATTGGGGTTTTATTGGTCAATTTTTCAAGTTATTATTTTTTTCTTTAATTAGTGTTAGTAATATATACACTATAGAGTTGATTTTATTGGATTTGGAGTTAGTATAAAATATATACAAATAGGTGAAATACGGTGAATATACAGGTGACTATTTACAAGTGAATCTCGCTTCTTATTAATGCAATATGAATGCTAAAATGCAGATGTTATCAATGCAAGCATGAATGCTAATTATGCAATATAAGGGGAAATATGCAGCTATTTACTCAGGAACAAAACTATATTTTCAACTTTTAGAGTCATGAATCACAGATTCATCACTCATATAGTATAGAATTTCAATTCTGTGTTGCATACTGCATGTAAAGCGTGAGGATCACTATAAGGTTTCTGAACTAGGCATGCATCATTGATTTCACTATTTGAACCGATTTTTCTCGACTCCCTTCCCCTTGGTTTTGAAACTTAGGATAAAAGGAAATCATGATTGATCGTTAGGCATGTCGTGTTTGGTGGATTAATCAAGTGATAATCAAAATTAAAATCAGGATTGCGAATTAGAATTGACAAAAAAAGGTCTAAAGTAACACTTCTTTTAGGGAGAGCAAAACCCTCACTGTACGCTTGTGTTATTGTTATTTTTAAGAGGTGAGGACACATCCCTAGGATAGTGCACAAAAAACTACTTTTAAGCCTTTGTAATTGGACATATATCTTGATTTATCACCTAATTAGAATTGAAAAGATAAATAGTCAGACTCTTGCGACCATCACAGTGTTGAGTAGGTGAACCCAAGGTTTGTTCTTGTGTTATCTGTTTTATATGTATTCAGTGCACTTGCACGCTTTCTTCCTCTCTCCGCTTCATTCTCCCATCTCTCTTCGAAGATATCAGAATATTGGTCATAATATCTAGGTCACTCTTCTTCGACCATATTCTGATCATTTCCACCCTCTTATTCCTCCTCATACCCACACCCCGACAGTGAAGTTAGAACTCCGACTGACTTCCACACTTCTTTGTTCTTCTCACCTACCCTACATTCTTACACCCTTGACCCACATCCACCCTGGATTGACTCACCATATTCTCGTCCGCTTGCTGGAATCAAGGAACAAATCGAAGAGCAAGCCACTATTGAGATGAATGATTGTCAGAATCAGTTGCCCCACATACCTCATTCTCACCTCGAATTGGGACTGGACAATAATTGGCCTATACACATCCCAACTTGACCTTAGCGTACAACATGGTCGACCAAACATACCAAATGGAGAGGCCTACACTACATGATCTTCCTGATTTGATCGACCTTAGTGATCAAGCCCATATTGATCAGCCTTCATACCGCCCATTCGAAGAGCCAACATATACAGGGGATTGGATTCATGCGACTGATGAATCTGTGATTCATCACTTCAAAAGTCAAAAATAGAGCCTTGTTCTCGAGTAAATAGAGGCATATTTCCCTTTATAATGCATAAATAGCATTCATTCATACATACATAATACATTCATTTTAGCAGTCCATTTGCATTCAAATAAGAAGCCAAAATCCCTTGTAAAATATCCACTCACTAGAATAACCTCTTCCTTATAATATGTACTCCTTAGTTAATAATATAGGGAAGAATGCCAAAAATCCCCTTTGTAAAATAGCCAATAAAGCCTGAGAACCCCTGTACACTAAAATACACATAAAGCCCTCATACAAACTCCGAATTATGTCTACTTACTCTTAGAATACTACACATTAAAAGACCTTTAAAATGAGACTAATTTCATTGAATTTGGAGCTTGTATGGGAAAGTTGGGTTTTCGGGGCCACTTTGTATACTACATAGGTGTATAATTGTATCTTTGTATTTATGTATCATATTTGACCTCATCTCCGTCTTTGGTCAACATGAAACTTCTAGATCTCATCGAGATCTACAACTTTCATGTTTTGAGTTTTTCCAAATTCGGCCCCCTCTTCTCTTTACACGTGTATCTTCTTCCAGCCACTCAAAGCAGGCCACGTGGCGCCCTCTGGTTGCGCCACGCGGCCCGCTTTCCCTTGCCTCATCCGCCTGCATTCTCAGCCGTTGGATCGCGCTTCAGATCCAACGACCCCGCTGTGTCCACGCGCGCCTATTTCCTCAGCCATTGATCTTCTCCGCCCCTTGATCATCACCATTCGCCCGCGCCTCTTCCAGAGCTCGCCACGTGGCGGCAGATGGACCATCTGATCGAGCCCATCTCAGCCGCTCCTCCGTTGACGTCTCTCAGCCGCTTGATCAGACCCTCGGTGTCATCCAAACCGCCCGATGGCGCTTCGTCCGCAGCTCGCCACGTGGCTCCACCGCAGCCCATCATCACCGAGCCCCCCGATCTAATCCTTCCCGCCCACCACGCTTCGATCACCACGTTGGATCACAAGATCCAACGGTGGAGACCTCGTCTCCTACCTCCGGGCGCCCCTCTCTCCCACGTTCCCTGCCTTGCGGGAGGGGTGCCCCCTTCCTATTCTTGGAAGCACCTCATCCACCTTCTCCGACCACCAGCACCACCACGATTGAGGGCACTCCTCCCTCACCCTCGCCAGCTCCCTCGCTTCCCACGATCTCCACCATAGAAGCCCCACGTCGCCCACCAACCTCGCCTCGTCGCCAACACTTCTGCCACCTCCATCCTTTAAATACTCCACCACCGGCAACCTTCAGCCGCATCCGCCACTCCAGAGAGCATCCCTGAGCTCTGATCCTCCAGTTGGTGACAGCAATTCGACGAATCATCGAGCGACAAAGGGCATCAGCTCCGGCGAGATCCACGGCAGCTCCGCCGTGTCGCAGCGACTCCCACGAGCAGCTGCACGAGCTCGGGACATCACCGGCCCTCGAGCGAAGACCTGGACCTCAAGCAGGAAGTCCAATTCCCAGGTGAAACCCCTCCATTCCTCCTCCGATCTTCTTCTTATTTTCCTTTTGTTTTTCTCCGATTTTATTCGCCGTCACCGGTCACTCTCTCGCTTCCCTTTCATCTCGCCGAGCTTCGCGTCGAAGCTCCCATCCTCGCTGACTACTCCGCACCTTTCGACGACGCACGTCAACCTCCATCGACTTCCTGCTCCGCCATTTGGCCGGAGCTCCATCGCCCGACCGCCTCCCTTCGCCTTAGGCCTCGCCAACCATCCTCACGTCTTCACAAACACACGCACGAGCTCCGGCTCTAGCTTTCACACTTGCAGGTACCTTGCTGCTCATTGAACGGACGCTCGCCGGAGACGCCTTCGAGCTTCATCGCCAGCAACTTCAGGCCGCCCTCCGACACTCCTGAGGCCACCGGAGGTTTCGTCGACCATCCGCGCATCTTCTGGGATATCTCCGACAAGTCGAAGAGCGTCAGCGCCTCGAGAAAGGACGGGCGGAGCTACAGCACTTTCGCCGGAGCCCCGTCTTCTCCTCCGCAGGCGGCGGAGGATCGTCGGAGCAGACGAGCAGCTGCCGTTCGATCACATCGATCGAACGGCCCCCACATCGCCACGCGTCCTCTCACCGCAGCAGCTTCCCACCGTCGATCGCTCTTCTGATCCAGCGGCCCTCAGCGAGCCACGTCGCCGTCTTCATCGAGCCTAGAGGCCATTGGATCATCATCGATCCAAAGGCCCGAGGTCACGACACGCGTCGGCACCGACACCCCTCGGATCCATCTTGATCCAAGGGCCTTCATTACGCCACGTAGCCCCAGCCCGAACCTCCTCTCCGAGCCTGGGTTCGGGTCGCACGAACCTCACTCCAGACCTCCAGAGCGCCCGAGCCTCTCCCGAGCCTCCGCAGCCATCCGAGCCTAGACCGCCCACGTGAGGAGTACGTGCGGCCTGGGTAATTTGCACAGAGGCCCCTGGAGCTTCCCCGATTTGCAAAGAGGTCCCTGTGAAGCAGATCCCACGTGTGGAGCACGTGCACTGTGGAGAATTTGCACAAGAGTCCCCCGCATTATAGGTAATTGCATTTTAGTCCCTGTCTGCATATTTGCTTATTGTATTTTTAATTGTTTTTGTATTGCATGTACACTCCTGTGTTTGCACGCATCCCTAGGTTGCATTTTACTTCATTTTGCAAATCTAAAAATTGCATTTTGTTGAGAATTTTGTCCTCTGTCTATTGGTCCACGTGTCATATTTTTGTAATTTCAGTTGAATTATTAATGAATTGATTGGTGAATTTTTGACATATTTTGCCCAGTGACACCTTTTGATTTATAGTTAATTCTCTGTGCTTCCAAAAATCATCAAAAATTCACAATAGCTTAAGGACAAGATTCTTAACATACCATAAAAATTTCATGTCATTTGCACGCATATCGAGGCCTAAATAAATTGTTGAGTGATTTTCTTAATTTAATTTTAGTTAATTCATTTCACAGTGAAATTAAGATCTGTCAATTTTCCTAGGTCCCTTATCATTAGAGCTATCTAGGATAATTTTAGATCTTGAAAAAATTGTGGTTTGATATTTATTAAAAATTAAATATTGAAAATCACCCTGTCTGCTCATTTAATTCACAGTAAATTTATTCAGTGTCGAAAAATTCCAAAACAATTAGTGTAGGTCATTTTCATCATCATTAACCATCTGGCCAATTGTCATAATTTTTGGACTTCATTTGATATATTAATTAGATTGAAACGTTAAATTGGCTTGCATTTTCCGCATAAGTCTGCATAAAAAGTAAAAAAAGAACAAAAAAATTACTCCTCGAAAATCAACACTCGGACACTTGCTAAAATTCACCTAAGGAGACAGATGCCTCCCTGAGATCGACCTTGGACTCCACCAAGTAAAAAAATATTTGCCGCTTAAAATTAACTTAACATTAATTGATAAGTGGTTTTTGACTAGCCTCTCGTATCCGACTGCAACGAACTATTAATTAATTTGGACATTAATTTGACCGAGTTAACTAAGGGTGCGAGGCGCTTATCAAAATGGCGCCGTTGCCGGGGAGGCACGGCTTAGGTTAATTTTTGGTGAAATTTTGAGTGCTTGATTTTCATTCCCCGGGTAGTCTGACCCCCGGTTTTTCTTGTGAATATTTCTCTGTCTTTTAAATTCTTGCATTTTTGTGTCGTTCTCTATCTGACCTCAACTTATTTTTGTGCGAGGGACACCGGAGTCGAAGACGCTTCGAGGAACACGCATTCGAATTAGTTTGAGTGATTTGAGAGAACCTGTAATTCATTTATTTCCACATTTTTCGCATTTTTTCCAGCGGTTCCCGTTCGGGTTCTCACGTGTGTAAAAATAGTGGAATCGTGTCCCCGTGTGCTGTGTGGTTGAATTGTAATTTAGCTTGCACTAGCGGCTCCCCGAGCCAATCTAGGAATTGCTTGTGCTCGTAATCATTAGGACCACACAAATCACTTAAAATACGCACCTAGACCGCAGTACTTAGTCAAATTAAACTGTTCTTCACGCTAATAGAACTGCCTGTCTAGGAGCGGCTTTCATCGCCTGCATTTGCATTTAGATAAAATTTCAATTCTGTTCTGCATCCTGCATAAAAGCGAAGGGATCACTGTAAGTCTCCTGAACTCAGCATAACATCATTGTTTTATCTGCATCGGCTTTTTCTCGATTTCTTCCTCTGATTTTCACATTTAATTAAACGGAAATTGGGACTGTCCGATAGGCGTGCTGTGTGGTGGACTTAATCAGTGATAACTTAACTTAAAATCGGGACTGTTAAACAGTACTGACAAAAAAAAGAGAATAAAATTTGAAAATTGTTTGCGGGAGATTAATCCCCGACCCTGTTTTCAGGCTGAGTGAGGGTACTTGAGTGTGTGTGAACACCTTAAGGCAGAGCCCAAATCCCCGCCTTCCATATCACGAGCCAACTGATCTTAGCAAATATCACGAGTGGGATACTTTTAAGCTCATTGACAAGTACCAAGTAGCCTCCGCCTTCGCGGGTAAATAGGGGCGAACCAGCGGTACTCTGCGATAAGGCCTAGCTTTGTCAGCCTCCGCCTGCTTGCAGGTAGATAGGGGCACGTCATTGAGTCCCCACTCCGGATAGGAGCGCAGAAAGGGAGGATCAGCGGTATCTTAGGCGACAGGATAAACAGGGAAGACGCATCCGGCTCTAAGCCGACTTCCCTCTAGGCTGCGTAATCCTTGCTATCTTGTTTGAAAAATCACACTTAAAAATTACAAGATTAATCGGACTCGATTTCGAGTCCTTCACTGTGTTGAGTGTGAAACCAGGGTTTTGGATTGATTTTGCTTGCTTCAGGTAGGGGTAAAACCCTATCTTCTTCTCGTCACATCAAGATGAGTAATTGGGGAGATCTCGACGCATTATTCACCGATTTCTCTATGAGTCCCCCCAAGCGACTCGTCTTCATCGGCCCAAGCGCACCTTGGAACACCCAGGACTCATGACCCTCTTGAGTCTTGGTTCCCTCATACTCAGGGTGGTCACTCTCAAACCAACCCTTTCATCTCCTCCGAGATTATCGAGGAAGATCATCGCCTCGGTAATCCTTTCCTTGAGTTATCCTCTGACATCGACCTTACTTTCCCCCCAGGACTGGAGGATGAGATGCCGCCAAAAGTACCACCAGATGAGGAACAAATAAACAAGATTCTTGCTCGCCTCGCTGAAGCCGAACAGAAGAATGTAGATCTCACGGCGCGGATGGGACATATCATAGTAGCAGAAGGAATCGACCGACCAATGGTCGATACCTATAACCCGACGGAGAACGAGATTCAGAACTGGTTGGCACCTGCAGTTCCCGCCCAGGCATTTGAGCTGAAGCCCCACTTCCTTAGCCTGCTTCCGAAGTTCAACAGAAACCTTAATGAAGAACCATACACTTTCCTCCGTGACTTCGAGTTGGTGTGCAACAATCTTAGCCATCCCAATGTTGGCCAAGATTATATTCGGCTGAAGGCCACCCCTTTTGCCTTAGGTGATAAGGCGGCTCATTGGTTGAAAAACTTAGGGGTAGTATGCAATACCTGGATGCAGTTCAAGGACCTATTCTTGAAAAAGTTCTACCCTCTCAGTAGGACAAACCAGATGAGAAAAAAGATCGCCAGCTTCGCCCAAGGACCTAGTGAACCTTTCCATGATGCTTGGGATAGGTTCAATGATTTAGTACAGAAATGCCCCTGCCACGGCATTTCAAAGGCGATCTTAGTCCATACCTTGATCTGTGGTCTAACCCCAGAAATGCAAGGGTTAGTCAGTGCCGCCTGTAGAGGAAGCTATCTGAACAAAAACGAGCATGCTGTATGGAAGATCCTAGAGCAGATGGCGGAAACCGGCAGGTCACAGGCCACAAGGGCCTATCAGTTGTCTCCCTCAATCCTATCCAATGAGACAACTCGAAGGACTGTAGCAGATCTGACTGAAGACCTCATCCCCAGCATGGGGATGATTGCCGACAAGCTTACCATGGTCGAACAGATCCACAAGAGAGTCGCGTAGATGGAGTCTCTTTCGAGCCTTCCAAAGAAAGTGGAGGAACTCTCTGAAAAGGTAGCTAAGATCAAGCTACCTTCCCCTTCTGCACCACCTGTACCTGTACATCGAGTCCATCTTGTACAGGAACAAGCACCGGGGTCTCAGAACAGCTGGGATCAGACTTATACCCAGCAGAACCATCATGCACCCCCACAAGTGGAAACGGAATACGAGAAGCCTCCGCCAGTATACGAGATCAACGTGCTTTGGTATAGCCGTGACCCGATAGTCCGGCAAATCGAGATGGGGAAGGATCAGCCACACCGCCCATCCCCAGTCTACCAAGAAACCAGGCCCATCGCCGTCCCGCGCTTCCAGTCCAGGCCAGAACAGGGGTACCAGCCGCAGCAGCGCACCTACCAGCAGGGGCCAGCACCGTCCCATCAGCAACAGTATCGGCATGGCCAGCAAGGCCAATACAGGACAGCATCAACACAGCAGCAAGCCCAGCCCACCGAATTGGAGTCCCTCACCTTGGCGATCCAGACCCTGTCTGATAGGGTCCAACAGATGCAGAATGACTACCTGGACATGAGGACCGACATCAATCGGGTCTCTCGTAACCAGGACCAACAAATGGCGCCAAGGACCCCAATTCCCGCACAGGTTCAGGCCAACCCAAACAGCATACACCAGGGCCAGAACCGACCTCGAGATCAGGTATATTATTCAGATAATTACTTATCTGAACATGAGATCCTTTCGTACGATAATGTAAATCATATGCCCCTCAAGAGCGGAAGGACCGTGACCATACCTGATCGGGCACGGGCGCAGAAGGAAGGAACCTCCGAGACTCTACCTGAGGAGAACTCGGAGGAAGAAGAGGAGGAGCATCACCACCACCAACACCGGCGGAAGAAGAGGACATCTGAGTCCTCGAAGCATCAGTCTCGCATTTGCATAGAGTCAGACGACACCGATGAAGAGCCCGCACCTCCATCTGAGGAGGATCGTCCGAAAGAAGCGGAAGAAGCATCACCGGTTTCGCCTCAGCATTTTCTTCTTAGTCAGAGTCAGAGACCGACTCTGTATCAGAGTCAGAGTCATGTTAAGAACTCAGTTCCCGAAATTAATGAGAAGATTTCAGTTTCCGAACCTGAGTCAATAATCCCTTTCCCCCGAGCTCTCAAAGGTGGAAAGAAGAAAAAGAAGAAAATCCAAAAAGATGACCCTGCGATGGCTGAATTCTGTAATAAACACATCAAGGTCACAATCCCTTTTGACAAGTTCATGGAGATGACTCCTGCATTCCAAAAATACCTTAAGGTGAGATGCACACCTACTAGGGTTAGCAGGAAGACCAAAAGCCGTGTTGAGAAACACAATCTATCAGTAGCCACGACTTGTGCAATAAAGAACTCGTTTCCTCGGAAACGAAGAGACATGGGTGCACATTATGTGGTGAGTCATGTTGATGACATCGCGTTTGCATGCACTCTCCTGGACAATGGTTCCTCAATCAATTTGATGCCCACAGCCCTCTATGAGCGGCTTAATCTCGGACCTCTTAGGAAATCTAGAGCTCTTCTACAGTTCGCTGACAAATCAACTAAGAGGTCCCAAGGAGAGTTGAGGAACATTGTGATCAAAGTCGAGGGGCAAGAATACATGGTGGACTTCACTGTCCTGGATATGGAAACCCCTCGTAATTGGAGAGATTCCCAGATCATTCTAGGTAGGCCCTTCCTTAGAACAGCATGGGCCTTATTTGGTTATAAGAATGGGAAGATTCAGTTCCAAACTCCAGGCGGAGATGAGGAACTTGAAATGAAGCAGACAAGATGGCAGAGACCGGATTCCGAATCCAGCACCGAGTACTCTTCTACCGGAACAGACTGCGAGCATGTAGACTTAGTTGGGCTATGGAGACAGAACCCAGCCAGCACCGAGGTGTCCATCTCCTTCGAAGATGATCCAGTGCATGAGTCAGTCTGCGAGATCCTCAGGAACGAGTACAACTCTGAGCCTGCATCGCCCTACATCTCCGATGACGTAGAGGCCCAGTTGGGCCTGTCAGTCCTTACATCTTTAGGACAATCGGAAGATGAGGATGACGAGTCGGACGAGGCGTTTGCCGATTGTATGGAAACTTTTGACGATCCGACTCCAGAGCCGCGCTTGGTGGCAGCTATCATAGAACACGATCCAGCCACTTCCAACACTGAACCAGAGCAGATTGAGCCAGATTTCTTAGACGATCACACTATTCCTGAGCTCAAACCCCTACCCACAACCTTGAAATATGCCTTCCTTGCGGGCCAAGACAAGAAATTTCCGGTCATTATCAGTTCGCAGTTGACCGAGGAGCAGGAATCTCGCTTGCTAGAGATCCTGGAGAAAAACCGCAAGGCGATAGGCTGGAGCATTTCCGATCTCCACGGGATAAATCCCGCTCTGTGTTCGCACCAAATTTACTTGAAGAACGAAGCCAAACCCTCTCGTGAATTCCAACGCCGGTTGAATCCAAATTTACGAGAGGTCGTGAAAAAAGAGATAGAAAAATGGTGCGACGCGGGTTTCATTTACCCAATTTCCGACTCTAAGTGGGTGGCCCCAATCCATGTTGTCCCGAAGAAGTCGGGAATTCAGACGACCACCAACGAGGACGGAGAGGAGATCGTGACGAGAGTGCCCACGTCGTGGCGCGTCTGTGTGGATTACAGACGCCTGAATGCCGCGACGAAGAAGGATCATTTCCCCCTACCGTTCATTGATCAGATTTTAGAAAGATTAGCGGGGAAAGAATTCTTCTGCTTCCTAGATGGGTTCTCGGGCTACAATCAAGTAGCCATAGCTCCGGAGGACCAGGAAAAGACCACGTTTACATGCCCCTTTGGTACCTATGCTTTCAGGCGCATGCCTTTTGGGCTATGCAATGCTCCAGGTACTTTTCAAAGGTGCATGATTGCTGTATTCACCAAAATGGTCGGCGAATTCCTGGAAGTCTTCATGGATGACTTCTCGGTCCATGGCGATTCTTTCGATTCCTGTCTTAGGAATCTGGACCGAGTCCTCAAGAGATGTTGTGAGGTTAATCTGGTGCTCTCCTGGGAGAAAAGTCACTTCATGGTGACGGAGGGCATAGTGTTGGGGCATGTCATCTCCAAGAGAGGAATGGAGGTTGACCCGGCCAAGGTGGATGTGATCAGACGACTCCAGCCACCCACCAACGTAAAGCAGTTGCGGTCGTTCCTCGGGCATGTTGGATTTTATCGGAGATTCATTAAGGATTTTTCTAAGATTGCCCGACCGCTAACTGAGCTTCTAGGCAAAGACATGGAGTTTATTGTAGATCACAAATGTCTTGAGGCCTTTAAGCTGTTACAAGGAATGATCATGAACGCACCCATACTACAAGCCCCAGATTGGTCCCTACCCTTTGAGATCATGACGGACGCCTCTGATTATGCTGTTGGGGCTGTATTGGGACAAAGAAGAGATGGCGTCCCGTTTGCAATTCACTACGCAAGCAAAGTGCTTGATACTGCTCAGCGTAACTATACGGTTACGGAAAAAGAAATTCTTGCGGTAGTGTTTGCCTTGGACAAATTCAGATTTCACCTAATTGGATCCAAGGTAACTGTGTTCACGGACCACTCGGCACTACGGTATTTGATGGAGAAGAAGGACGCGAAGGCGCGTCTTCTTCGTTGGATTTTACTTATCCAGGAGTTTGATTTGGATATCCGTGATAAACCTGGTAAGAAGAACGTAGTGGCCGATCATCTTTCTCGTCTCGAAGATCTTAATACTTCTGAGGTTTCACCAATTCGAGACTCCTTCCCTGACGAGTCGATTCTTGTTATCGATTCACTCCCATGGTACGCCAATATCGTGAATTATCTTGTCTCCAAGAAAGTTCCCGAAGATTGGTCCAAGAACCAAATCGACCGACTCAAGTCGGACGCTAGACACTACCATTGGGAGGATCCGATCCTTTTCTTCGAAGGACTGGATTGTGTCTGGAGACGGTGTATTCCTCAGGAGGAATACCAGAGTGTCCTTTCTTTATGCCACAGTTTGGAGGCAGGAGGACACCACTCCGGGAAGAGGACCGCATGGAAGGTACTTCAATGTGGCTTCTACTGGCCGACTCTGTTTCGCGATGCCACCGCCTTCGCGAAGTCGTGCCCAGTTTGCCAGAGAATGGGAGGAACCGTTGGTTCCAAGGATGAGATGCCAATGCAGCCGGTCATCATTTGTGATGTCTTTGACGCCTGGGGCATCGATTTCATGGGCCCATTCCCTGTCAGCCACGGGTTCGAATACATCCTTCTTGCGGTAGATTATCTGTCCAGATGGGTGGAGGCTATCCCGACCCGAGCCGCAGACAGCAGGACTGTCTGTAAATTCATCAGAGAGCACATAATCTCTAGGTTCGGGATCCCCAAAATGATGATATCAGACGGGGGTAGCCACTTTGTGAATCGGGAGGTGAAAAAACTTCTAAAGGACTACGGCATCGAACACCGTGTCGCAAGCCCTTACCACCCACAAACCAATGGTATGGCTGAGGTGTCAAATAGGGAGGTGAAGACCATATTGCAAAAGCTTGTCCGCCCGGACAGGAAGGACTGGTCGCAGATCTTGGATCAAGTCCTCTGGGCATATAGGACGGCTTACAAGACATCGTTAGGCACCTCCCCATTCCGAATGGTATTCGGAAAGCCGTGCCATTTGCCCGCAGAGTTAGTGCACAAATCAGAATGGACAATAAAAAAGGTCAACTGGAACACACACCTGGGTCAGAAACAAAGAGACATGGATCTGAATGAGCTTGTAGAAGTCAGAAACCGAGCATACGACAATAGTTTGGTGTACAAGGACAAGGTGAAGCGTTGGCATGATAGATATATCAGACGAAAGACCTTTGTTCCTGGACAGAAGGTATGGTTGTTCAATGCTAGGCTGAAGATTTTCCAAGGCAAGTTAAAGTCTAAGTGGACGGGACCATTTGTCGTCCGTACGGTGCATGATAGTGGATGTGTCGAGATCTCAGATCTCGCAGATGATGCACCGACATTCCTAGTGAATGGGCAGCTGTTGAAGCACTTCGTCGAATCCAATGAACAGTTAGTCCATGTGGAGGAGATTGTATTCATGCGCGAGACAGATACAGCAGATACACCTCAAGCCGCGTATGAGACCTTGCAGCAGTGAACTCTAGCCATCAGCAGCATCTTGAAAGATTCACACCGACTCATCTGTGTATACCATCAGTCTTGTACATCCTATCCTTTACCCCCGCGATTCTAGTAACACCTCCCCACATCATCAAACCATTATCTTGGACTATACTTAGGATGACCAGATCCTAAGTATAGGGGGAGGGGTCACCTGAGTCGGTTCTCTGTACATTCTCCAGATCACATTGGTCCTCATACTAATTTCCTACCGATACTTAGGCTGACCTGAGCCTAAGTATAGGGGGGACCGATGCCCGCATTGATACCCATCCACTACCCATCTTTCCCTCGTCCGCCCTATTTCTGATCTTCTTCTACACTTAGGCTGCCAGAGCCTAAGTATAGGGGTGCGAGACGACTTCTATACTTTTTGTTCCTTTAGCTCTCCTACGCTTAGCATGAGCTATGTCTTTTTCCTCGCTCTTCGTGCTCTGAGGACATAGCACACGCTAATTATAGGGGGCGTGTATATATTACATATATACTTTACCCATAGCTCGTACTTTCGCGTATGTTTCGCGTATTTTTGTATATTTTACAATAATTATGGGTGGGTAAAAATTGAAAAAAAAGCTTCTTGTTTAACCTTGCATACCATCTCTGCATCCAAAAAGAGTCTTGCATTTTCATAGCATGATATCTCATTGGCATACTTTGCATAGGCAAAGTGAAAAGCTAGTGGGTTCTGACTAAGTTATGAGCAGATATTGAGGATGGAAGTGATTTGACCTTAATCCACCTAATTTCAGAGGAACCTTATAGGAACTGGAGTTAAGATTTTTCAGGTCAAGTGACTTAAATTCTTTGAGTCCGCAAGTCTATATTCATATGTCATCTTGACAAGCCTGGGTAGAGCACTTAACAACACACACATGACTCTTAGAGACAATGGCTTGACGTGCACCAGCACTTTACACATGGCTCTCTACGGATGAGGTGATGAGGAGGCAGTTTCCTTTAGCTTGGGGTAACATATGAGGGTAGTACTTCTAGGCGGAACCTCTCTTCTTCTCCTAGTGAAGGAAGTGCGTCTCAACTTGGCCTAGTGGTGATGAAGGCTAAAGACAGAAGCTGTGGGTTGCAATAAAGCTTCAAAAGAGGGATAGTCTACTGGCTCAAGAGGAAATTTCTTGTATATATGCTGCACCATGTAGATATGTTATACAGAGGCATTTTGTAGAAAAAAAATATTGCCAGAAAAAGAACTCCAAAAAAGTGGTGGGTCGGATTGAAAATTTAATAACCCCACCGGAGTGTACGCAGTCAAGAAAAGCAAAAGCTTATGGTCTCCATGTTACATCTCATGAAGCTTGCAGCGGGAGACTTAGCTACACTGTCTGAGCTCCCAAAAGTCTATACTTCTTCCCCCTCTTTTTGAGCCGGTTGCACTTGAACTTAGAAGGGAATACCCCGCTTCTCGAGAAAAGAGTTGCTAGACCGAGGCATTAGAGTTACCAGGTTGGGGGAGGTTGTTTCTTTGTTACTTCGGAGGTGGGGAGTCATATATCACTTACACTGCATGAAAAGATTCATGGTCATTAGAGTTTGTGTATGTAAACTTGTTCTGATCAGGTGTGTTGAGGAGTCTTGAATAGAAGACTTGTGGAACTTGAAGTCTGTTAAGTCTTAAACTCAGATCCCAATAAGGTTCCGACACATAATTAATCCAAAGGTCGAGTCAAGCTCTATTTTTAACTTTTGTTCATGACCTTGGTATGGAACCCAAAATCATTTCACTCTTGCATTTCATTTAGTTGCTCGGGGACGAGCAAGGTTTAAGTATAGGGGGTTGATAAATCTGTGATTCATCACTTCAAAAGTCAAAAATAGAGCCTTGTTCTCGAGTAAATAGAGGCATATTTCCCTTTATAATGCATAAATAGCATTCATTCATACATACATAATACATTCATTTTAGCAGTCCATTTGCATTCAAATAAGAAGCCAAAATCCCTTGTAAAATATCCACTCACTAAAATAACCTCTTCCTTATAATATGTACTCCTTAGTTGATAATATAGGGAAGAATGCCAAAAATCCCCTTTGTAAAATAGCCAATAAAGCCTGAGAACCCCTGTACACTAAAATACACTTAAAGCCCTCATACAAACTCCGAATTAGGTCTACTTACTCTTAGAATACTACACATTAAAAGACCTTTAAAATGAGACTAATTTCATTGAATTTGGAGCTTGTATGGGAAAGTTGGGTTTTCGGGGCCACTTTGTATACTACATAGGTGTATAATTGTATCTTTGTATTTATGTATCATATTTGACCTCATCTCCGTCTTTGGTCAACATGAAACTTGTAGATCTCACCGAGATCTACAACTTTCATGTTTTGAGTTTTTCCAAATTCGCCCCCCTCTTCTCTTTACACGTGTATCTTCTTCCAGCCACTCAAAGCAGGCCACGTGGCGCCCTCTGGTTGCGCCACGCGGCCCGCTTTCCCTTGCCTCATCCGCCTGCATTCTCAGCCGTTGGATCGCGCTTTAGATCCAACGGCCCTGCTGTGTCCGCGCGCGCCTATTTCCTCAGCCATTGATCTTCTCCGCCCCTTGATCATCAACGTTCGCCCGCGCCTCTTCCAGAGCTCGCCACGTGGCGGCAGATGGACCATCTGATCGAGCCCATCTCAGCCGCTCCTCCGTTGGCGTCTCTCAGCCGCTTGATCAGACCCTCGGTGTCATCCAAACCGCCCGATGGCGCTTCGTTCGCAGCTCGCCACGTGGCTCCACCGCAGCCCATCATCACCGAGCCCCCCGATGTAATCCTACCTGCCCACCACGCTTCGATCACCACCGTTGGATCACAAGATCCAACGGTGGAGACCTCGTCTCCTACCTCCGGGCGCCCCTCTCTCCCATGTTCCCTGCCTTGCGGGAGGGGCACCCCCTTCCTATTCTTGGAAGCACCTCATCCACCTTCTCCGACCACCAGCACCACCACGATTGAGGGCACTCCTCCCTCACCCTCGCCAGCTCACTCGCTTCCCACGATCTCCACCATAGAAGCCCCACGCCGCCCACCAACCTCGCCTCGTCGCCAACACTGCTGCCACCTCCATCCTTTAAATACTCCACCACCGGCAACCTTCAGCCGCATTCGCCACTCCAGAGAGCATCCCTGAGCTCTGATCCTCCAGTTGGTGACAACAATTCGACGAATCATCGAGCGACGAAGGGCATCAGCTCCGGCGAGATCCACGGCAGCTCCGCCGTGTCGCAGAGACTCCCACGAGCAGCTGCAGGAGCTCGGGACATCACCGGCCCTCGAGCGAAGACCTGGACCTCAAGCAGGAAGTCCAATTCCCAGGTGAAACCCCTCCATTCCTCCTCCGATCTTCTTCTTATTTTCCTTTTGTTTTTCTCCGATTTTATTCGCCGTCACCGGTCACTCTCTCGCTTCCCTTTCATCTCGCCGAGCTTCGCGTCGAAGCTCCCATCCTCGCTGACTACTCCGCACCTTCCGACGACGCATGTCAACCTCCATCGACTTCCAGCTCCGCCATTTGGCCGGAGCTCCATCGCCCGACCGCCTCCCTTCGCCTTAGGCCTCGCCAACCATCCTCACGTCTTCACAAACACACACACGAGCTCCGGCTCTAGCTTTCACACTTGCAGGTACCTTGCTGCTCATTGAACGGACGCTCGCCGGAGACGCCCTCGAGCTTCATCACCAGCAACTTCAGGCCGCCCTCCGACACTCCTGAGGCCACCGGAGGTTTCGTCGACCATCCGCGCATCTTCTGGGATATCTCCAACAAGTCGAAGAGCGTCAGCGCCTCGAGAAAGGACGGGCGGAGCTACAGCACTTTCGCCGGAGCCCCGTCTTCTCCTCCGCAGGCGGCGGAGGATCATCGGAGCAGACGAGCAGCTGCCGTTCGATCACATCGATCGAACGGCCCCCACATCGCCACGCGTCCTCTCACCGCAGCAGCTTCCCACCGTCGATCGCTCTTCTGATCCAGCGGCCCTCAGCGAGCCACGTCGCCGTCTTCATCGAGCCCAGAGGCCGTTGGATCATCATCGATCCAAAGGCCCGAGGTCACGACACGCGTCGGCACCGACACCCCTCGGATCCATCTTGATCCAAGGGCCTTCATTACGCCACGTAGCCCCAGCCCGAACCTCCTCTCCGAGCCTGGGTTCGGGTCGCACGAACCTCACTCCAGACCTCCAGAGCGCCCGAGCCTCGCCCGAGCCTCCGCAACCATCCGAGCCTAGGCCGCCCACGTGAGGAGCACGTGCGGCCTGGGTAATTTACACAGAGGCCCCTGGAGCTTCCCCGATTTGCAAAGAGGTCCCTGTGAAGCAGATCCCACGTGTGGAGCACGTGCACTGTGGAGAATTTGCACAAGAGTCCCCGCATTATAGGTAATTGCATTTTAGTCCCTGTCTGCATATTTGCTTATTGTATTTTTAATTGTTTTTGTATTGCATGTACACTCCTGTGTTTGCACGCATCCCTAGGTTGCATTTTACTTCATTTTGCAAATCTAAAAATTGCATTTTGTTGAGAATTTTGTCCTCTGTCTATTGGTCCACGTGTCATATTTTTGTAATTTCAGTTGAATTATTAATGAATTGATTGGTGAATTTTTGACATATTTTGCCCAGTGACACCTTTTGATTTATAGTTAGTTCTCTGTGCTTCCAAAAATCATCAAAAAATCATAATAGCTTAAGGACAAGATTCTTAACATACCATAAAAATTTCATGTCATTTGCACGCATATCGAGGCCTAAATAAATTGTTGAGTGATTTTCTTAATTTAATTTTAGTTAATTCATTTCACAGTGAAATTAAGATCTGTCAATTTTCCTAGGTCCCTTATCAATATAGCTATCTAGGATAATTTTAGATCTTGAAAAAAATGTGGTTTGATATTTATTAAAAATTAAATATTGAAAATCACCCTGTCTGCTCATTTAATTCACAGTAAATTTATTCAATGTCCAAAAATTCCAAAAAAATTAGTGTAGGTCATTTTCATTATCATTAACCATCTGGCCAATTTTCATAATTTTTGGACTTCATTTGATATATTAATTAGATTGAAACGTTAAATTGGCTTGCATTTTCCGCACAAGTCTGCATAAAAAGTAAAAAAAGACCAAAAAAATTACTCCTCGAAAATCAACACTCGGATAATTGCTAAAATTCACCTAAGGAGACAGATGCCTCCCTGAGATCGACCTTGGACTCCACCAAGTAAAAAAATATTTGCCGCTTAAAATTAACTTAACATTAATTGATAAGTGGTTTTTGACTATCCTCTCGTATCCGACTGCAACGAACTATTAATTAATTTGGACATTAATTTGACCGAGTTAACTAAGGGTGCGGGGCGCTTATCAGTGACCAATTTACAGACTCCCTGTCTACTGACTCCACCTTATGAGTCTCTGACCAACATCTTCCATATAGATGGTCTATACTCAACCCAGCATTACACGCTTGAGCCAAGATGCGTTGAGTACAAGATCTCGAGTTCTCAACAGTATCCTCCAACTGAGCAGACTTCTCTCATGATATTTCATGAAAACTTATTGGAGGATGACATTTCTAGACCGACCAAGAGTCCATGTATGAAAGTAGATCATGGATTTCGTGGATTGAATTTTGAAAACCTGGAAGATACCATATTGACCACACGTCCTGTACATTCTCCTATTCCTCCTTCACCTATCAAAAAGATCAAAAAAATGAAAACCCAAAAAACACCATTAAAATTAAAAATGAAAAAAACCTAAAAAATCAGACCCTACAGTTAGGGAAGCGATTGACAGAGAGTTGATTTTTGAGCTTCCCTTAATAATGGTCATTGAACACTTTCCCGACCTAAAAGATTTATGAGAAGTAAATTAATGCCTAAAAGGTTGAGCAATAAGAAGACACGGACCGAGAAACACATAGTTTCTACGGACACCTCTTTCGTGATAGGGAGAAAAACCAAAAGCCATAGAGTGAATTGGTTGCCTAGGTTTGACTATGAAATCAAAGACACTACCTTCACCCATGCAGGAATCGATGATGACTCACCGATAAATATCCTCCTAACCTCTGTGTTTGCGAAGATCAAACACAGATCAACCAGGAAGAGGAGAGAGATCATTTGGATGGCTGATCGGTTTATAAAACGGTTGAGAGGAACCATTTTAGTCATCATTACTTTCCAAGGTGCTCTACTCCAAGTAGACTTCAAGATCATTGGCATTGAGCACCGAGGAGAGTTCACCCAAGTCGCAGAGAGCCGTGGCCTCTGAGAGACAGTTGAGTCCCGTCTCTCTATTACACTTGAGATACCGACTGTCCATACGACCATTGGTTCAGAGTCTCCCTACATCATATCACCCACTGCTTACATCACCACCACTGTGACCACTTCTAGAGAGGACTCGCAACCAGAAGATTCCCCTGAGTCAGACATGATCATTTCTGATTTCCTTGACTATTTAAATGATCCGACGCATGAGTCAACCAATGCCAAGCCAACTAACAATACTATGCCATACCAGAGACGTGTGCTGACCCTGCAGGAGTATTACAATCCATATAGTGACTCATCTAATGATGAACCTCTTGTTAGCACCTCACTATATCCAAGACCTACACTAAAAGAGACAACCAGGATCAAATTGACCAATCTCGATAAATCGGTTGCTCCATCCTCTAGTCGGTCATCTGATAAGAAGAATAAGAGTATTGATTCCTCGAGGTGTTCCTTCGAACTCCTCAAGATGTATCACTCTCCTCTTCCTCTTGATGCTACAGGTTTTTGAAAACCGGTTAAGAAAGTTGAATATGACATACCGGAGATTTCTGAGGAGTCCTCATCAGGTCTGGATGAAGTAATCTATATGAGTGAGCTCAGTTTGGTTGTTCTTAATCCATATTTGAGCAAGAAGCCATGTGTCGACCCTCGTTGGACGTTCCCTACCCCTCACTATTATTCCTTTGAGGACTATTCTGGCTGCAACACATATGTATACTCATCGCCTACTCGCTCCTGCAAGAAGGTCCATCACAAACCTTCTTGATCCTTGTATATTCTCACTACTTCTTGTATAGTTTTTCTTTCTTTTATTTCCCTCCCTCCCCTGTGATTCGCATCACTTGCCCCATCCTAAGTACAGGGGGGTAAGTAACCCGAGTTGCTTTGTCTCTTCTTTTTAATTTTTTTGTATATTCATTCCCATCCTCATTGGTCCCCCAATCTTTTGTTCTCTCTAATACTTAGGTTGACCATAGTTTAAGTATAGGGGGATTGATGCCAGTTGTGTATTCTCCAATGGTCTTATATTCTTCTTCTCTCCTATTCTTTTCACCCATTTATGCTTAGTACAAGCTATGGATTTTTGTCAACTAGAGCCATGATGATACAACACATGTAAAGTATAGGGGGCTTGTATATATTACACATATACTTTAACTATAGTTCGTACTTTGACTTGTTTGTAACTAAAATAAGGGGTAATGGGTAGATTGTTGTAAATAAGAGCTATAACAAAAAACAAATAATAAAAACTCACCTTTTTCAAAAAAATATACATAGTTTGAAAAAAAATCAAAAAAATATATTTTTTTAAAAAAATTCACTTTGAATTCCTCTTCTTCAAAACAATTTTTTTTTAAAAAAGCGTGTCCTTTCTTATTTACCTTTCTTTTTCAAAAAAACCTTTTGAAAAATTTAAAAAAATACAAAAAAACCTTTTTCAAAAAATCTCTTTCTTTTTTCCTTTCTTTTTCAAAAATATAAAAAAAATCACAAATCAAAATCACAAAAAACCCTAACTAATGAGTAGTTTAGTTCCTGATACTTACACATTCACACAAGACTAGTGAAGTACAAGAACACTTGGTTAATGGGGTCTTGAGATCTTGAGTTAACCAACTTTAGTCATTTGGGTCTTTGACTTAATTATTCACCTTTCCCTAATTTGAAGGATTTATGTGCTATATTGCATGCTTAGTCTCTACCTTAAGAATATGATTAACACCTCACATACACGAATATAGTTCTGATGAGACGAGTTGAAATTTCACTTGAGGAACTGGGATTAGGGATTTGAGTTCGGACCTGATTTTATGATGCTCGAGAATGGGATAAAATCAATGAAGGCTTTATGAAATCTGAGTGTCAACACCTTTAGCCAGTATGAGAACATAGTTCTTGTACTATCTCTTAACATTTATCTATGTTCCAGGGGGTGTGATGAAATCTAAAAAAGTTGTTGATCAGTGTGTGCCAACTTTTGGTAAAAGCAGTGGAGCTATCCAAAATAAAAAAAATAATAAATAAATATTGAAAGAAAATCTCTCACCATACAAAGTCAAATCAAAGAGCTTCCACCAAAGATGAACACTCCCAACCATTTTAAAGTATCCACTTGGACCATCACTATTAGGATTGGGATTCGGGCTAGCACCCAAAAATGGACATGCATCATAAATGCTACAAGTCTGAGTGTAGAAAGTATATTAGATACTCAAAAGAGGCACACCCCGGTGTACTCCCAGGAAAACAAGTGCAAACGACTCCAACTTCTCTCGACGGATACACTGATCAACAACCAAAAGAATACATGTGTTGAGTTAATAAGGTACCAGAGAGGATCTTTGTTCCAATGAGAAGAAATGACACATTCCTATGCCTTCCATCAAGTGACCTTTCATCTACACTTTTAAGTCTGACAACTAAAGATACGGTAGATTGTATGTAAGAAATGGTTTATTCCCTAGTGTTGAGGATCAGGTTCCTAGGAAAGTCTCTTGGACTGGAACCTTGGGTAAGTTACGACTCTACTCTTGTAACTGTAGTCTACACTTAATGCCATACCCCTATTATATATGTATATAGAGAGAGTCTGATGATTAGGGAAACTTGATACCTTTTGACTAGAGCTTGGTTAAGATTAGAATTTTAGGATCAATAAAACCAAGTGTTCTTCAATAGATCGACTCTTGTATTCACATGTACAATCATGGGTTAATACACCTTATTCATTCTTCGAGGACTACTAAAGTTTAAGTATAGGGGGAGATGAATACATGATTCATCATCTTAATATATTGATCTTAGCAAAATTTCTGAATAAAATATCAAATAAATATCTCTAAAATAAAAAAAATTAATAAAATAACTCTTATAAATAAAATATACTAATTATTATATATTATATTGTACGAAATAAATTAATGATAAAAAGTCGTGAAATAAAGGAGTTTTTCACCTGTAAATAACCTAAGTTTCATGTTTTTTAATGATTTCATTTCAACTCCTTTTTGGTCAATTCTTTCTCTTACTTGTTTATAAAAATATATATGAAAATAAAAAAATACAAAATAAATTTCATCTCAAATAAATATTCCTAGATCCTAAAGAGAAAAGGCTGTAAAGTCTAATTTCCCAGCCAAATTCTTGCTTCGTATGAAATCTAAATTCACCAAACTCACTTTTAGAGTTTTAAAAAATTATCTCTCTAATGAAAATGATGTCATTAAAATCAGAGCATGTTTGCAAAATCTGAATTTTGGGACCTCATTGTATATTGTACATGATGCAATAAATGTGACTTTGATTTTTTGTCTTGTACAAATCTATCCATTTTAAATTTATTTCTTTTTCTATTAATTTATTTATTGCATATTTTAATAAATTACATAACTTTAAAAATCTCAAAAAATATTTTGTCATTGAAAATAAGGCAAATGGACTTTGTATATAATGTACATATGTTTCTTTTCTCATTGTTTATTTACTTTTCTTAATTACTATAAAATTCAAAAAATCATTTTTTATTTTATTTAATCTCTAGTATTTTATTTTATCTCTAGTATTTTATTTTGTTTTTATTTTGTAAACTTCCTTATTAAAAATCAAAATTAGAAAAGTAAAAAAGTCAACTTTTAATTTCTTTTTTTCTTTCTCTCCTCTAACTTCTCATTCTACCACCAACTCCCATTCAAGTCCATTTTCTTCATCTAACCTCCATCTCATTTCTCTTTTTATTCTTCTTTTCATAATCATTTCCCCATCTGTTATTCTTAGAAAAAAAAGAGAGAGCTCATCGAGTCGATCGACGATAGCGCTCCACCATGATACAAAGCGACGACCTCCTTTTAGGAGAGATCTGCAGCGACCACCGTCCCCGTGTCGCGAGTTTCCCATCAAGCTTGATCAGCTTTGCGATGCATTTGCCACGTCGCTCGAGGCCACGACAGGAATCCAGAAGCTACTATGCCTTCCGACGAAAATTCAGATTAGTTTCCCATCCTCATTTCCCTTTTTATTTTATATTATCTAACACTATTTTTTGTCTTGGTCATATTCATTCCTTTTTTTCCCCACATCCAAATCATCATTACCCACTCAATCGTCACCGTCATTCATCACATCACCTTCCCTTCATTTTCATCTTCATTTCTATTCCCTATTCTTTTAAAAAAATTCAAAAAAAAAAATAAAAAACACAACAGGTTTCCTTCCTCCCCGCATCGTCGCCGCAGCAGCGCCAAGGCTGCCGCCACAGTTTCTCCCTCGCACGGCCCTCTTCCACTACCACCCGCGGAGCCTCCTCCGTCCATGCACACCACGGAGGAGGTTCTCCCCGGCATGACCTCGTTGTGCACTGCCCGCCACGCTTGCCAACTGTTTCCCTACATGGAGGAACCTCAACACCCCCACTTCAGCACATCGTTTCTCCTCCTCGACTCCAGAACCTACTTCTATTGATTTCAGCTTAGGCACAATCTCTATCTCTATCTTATCATTACTGGAGCAGAATGTGATCTCTTCAATGCCATAGTCAACTATGGCTTCGACTGTTCGAAGGAACGACCATCCAAGGATAATCAGAGTGTCGATCAGAGGTATGGAGGTGTCCATGCCTTGAAAAATAAAATAAACAGGGAATTGTATCCCTTTAATGGTGACAAACACATTCTCCAACATGCTCCTAGTCTGCTTGATAGATCGATCCCTGAACTGCAGAATCATCTTGGTTGGCTTGAGCGGTCCTAACCGAAATTCTGTGAATAGTTACGGTGGAAGAAAGTTGATAGAAGACCCAATATCGAGCAAGGTGTGCTCGATCTCCTGATTGAAAATGTGTCATGTGATAAATGGTGCTCCTTTGTCGTTCTTCTTATGTGGGAGACTGCTGATGGCATTCATTGTTGCCATGGTAAGGATATGCTTCTCACATTTTTTCGATATGGTTTTACGGAACTGTCGTTTCGTTGTACATGCTTCTTCGAGCCCTTTCTTGGCATGTACTTCATGGATTTTAGAAGGTGCATCTCAAGCATAATATTTTACAATATTTCAATGATGTCAAGATCATACAAAGCATTTTCTTTTTTTACTATTTTTGATTTAAGTACATAAGGAAAAAGGCATATGTATATAATCCCAAATACTTTCATTTACATTCAAATTTTTTCCGAATCCTTCTGTATAAGTAGATGGAAAAAAGGTGTACATTCATCTATATCAGGTAAACCAAAAATAATAGGCACAACTCCATCGTCTGGCTCTGGTTCTGCTATAGGTGTTGGCATTTCCAAGGCTGGTACGACTTCACCAGGACTGCTAATTTCTTTTTGTTTTTTTAATTTTCTTCATTTTTGTATTTTTGTTGGTGCTGCATCATTAAAAATATCTCTAAACTCTTTTGCTAGATCGATTGAAGATTCACCATCGGATATTCTTTATTTTCCCTTTGCTGAAGCAAAGGGTTGGAGTGTCCTACTGCTCATGAGAGTAACATCATTAGATACAAAGAAATTATTTTCACATTAATTGAGTGGGGCATTGCAGGATATCTACTCCTTGCAATGGAAGTTGTTCAGGTTGGCTTTATCCTCAGACATAATGATAGTCTCGGCAGCTGTCAGGTCATCTATCTTCTAGCTCATCTCTGCCATGTTCTTCAGTAACCGAGCCAAACAATCAAGAGCATTGTTAACTAGGGCAACCTCAGAAGATTCGGCTTGTTGTGCCCTATGACTCTGCTAATAGTATGGAGGCTACTACTAGTATCTTGGGAGTACTGAGGAGGAGAAGGAAGAGAAGGATACCATTACTGGTATGGATGGGAGGAGTATTGGTGGTGATACTGAGCCATTGGTTGCTGAGACTATTGGTGACGATATTTGGATTGTTGTTGGTAGTTGTTTTGCCTCCAAGTGTATCACTACTGTGGAGGTTGTTGGTGATGGGCCGAGTTGGGCTGGTAATTCCACCCTCCTTAATGTTGGTGGAGTGACCGGCTAGCATGGTTCGGACCCTAGGGTTATCCCTGAGGATGGGTCAGTTGATGATCGTTGCTCCAGATGCCATTCACCTCTTGAATGAGTAGGGGAGGTGAAGAATGAGGATCAAGATAGTGTGGTTGGAATACAAGTGGCTGGTAAACAACCATATGCATCTGCGACAGTGACGGTGTACCTCGGAAGCTTGCACATAGTATATGTGTTGAATAGGAAGCTGACTGAGACTCAGTTGAGGCAGCTGTGAATGTGTCTACTCCTCTGTTGGAGGCTCATATGCGCTGGTCACTACATTACAAGCACTGTTGGTATTCACTAGCTGCTCCAACTGCTTGGTAATATTGTTGAGTTTTCCTAGGCCCTTCATACATTGGTCGATCCCAGCAAGCTTCTCTAGGTCCTACGACCTCTTTTCAATGATGTTTACTTTGGACAGGTTAGTCCCAATGATGCTCAAGTTAGAGTTGTCTCACCTGTTGACTTCATGTGTATCTTCCATGTTTATATTCTTGCAAAGGATCTATGGTGGTGACTGAATATTGAAGGAACGAAATAAGGATAAAGCATCCTCCTCTTCGACCATCTCCTCAAAGATCTACCATACTACATCCTCATCCTTCTTGAAATGAGGACCTCCGTAGGCATCATCAAACAAATGTTGACTAGTCTCTATCAGACCCCCAACAAAATGCTAGACCAAGCTGATCCTCGATATGTCATGGTGGGGGCATTTCTCAATCAGATCACCGAATCTATCCTAGGTCTCATAAAAAGACTCTTAGGGTCCTTGAGAGATACTAGCAATCTTCAACCGCATGAGATTGAGACGACCAAGAGGTAATACTTGTGCAAGAAGGCTGATTTCAGGTCCTCCGAGGTCATCACCACCTTCCCCAAGTGGTTAATCCAATAGAGAACTTTTCCCTAAAGGATGAATGGGAAGGTGATTATCTTGACTATACCCAATGGGATGTTGGGGTAGTGAGTTGTATTACAGATACGATCGAACTACTATAGATGGATATGCAACTCCTCATTGGAATTCCCATGAAAGCTATGGAGGAGCGAGAGGAGTTGAGGTTTCAACTCAAAATGCCTGTGGATCGATGGGATTTGGATCCACTCATTGATGCGGCCAGCCCCTAGTTATAGGTTTGCTTCAAGGTGGGCTTAGGTCAGCCTCTCCTTGCTTCTCCCTCACCACCACGAGGTCCATCTACAGAGTTATTATCATCGTCGTCACCATGGAGATTATCATCACCTCCTCCTTGGTTTCCTTCTCTTCCTTCTGACCTTCTCCTCATGTAATTTAACATCTCTTAGAAGGTGACCTCAGCATGTGCTTGATTGGTTAGTTGTTGCTGAATGGCCTGGATGGAGGCCAGAAGCTCATTATTAATCTCACTCTGATTTATGCCTTGCTCAATTTTCTATTCAATGTTGGGGAGTTGTAGTCCCTTTCTCTGCATATGGGAGCCATCTCTGAATTCGACTACGAAGAAGTGGGCTCCAGATAAGGGTCAAGATATGCAATGGGAAAGATACCCCAATCAGTCTGCATGTCAATTCCAAATCTTATTAGGGATGGAGACGTATATGGAGTAAAATCAGTCTCCATCCAAAGGGGACAAAAGTTGGGAAAAGACTTTTCCCGATCTATGGGAGGAAGAAGAAGCATGGAGTCTTGAGGGTGGTTCATGGAGTCTAAAACATGTACCTGGGAATCACCTTGAAATATTGAAGATGCAGAACTTGAGGAGTCGATGTGGGTGTTGGCGGAGTCCTGAGAAACCCATCCTGGAGTCGACATCTTGAATAAAAAAAGGAAGCAGATGATAGATGAAGGATACATTGATGAAAAAGAAATAAATGGAGTTTTAAACATTGTAAGGCTCACAATGAGCAATGGTCAAGAGGAAGTGTGAAAAAGAGAAATGACAATATTGCACAAGTGTACGGGACTTTGATCTTTGGACCTAATTCTAAATCGAACAAACACCAAGCAAAAATGGGTTCACCAACTCAACACATGTGAAACCATGAAGTTTCAACTATTTTTATCTTTTCAATCTTAGAGTTGTGATTTAGGAACAATTATCATGAGTCCTTATCGGCTAGCCTTAGAGGAGAGCATGTACTGCATGAAAGTATCCTCGTACTTGTTCCACCTCATATGTATCATGTGAGCTTCACTTTTTGAAGTCCTCAAAACCGATCTTGAGGGGCTACTCAGCCAAAGAGAAGAGAGAGGAAGCCGATAGGCAAAACCAATACTTCCATCGCAAGCGAGGTACTCGGATGCAAGACGATGAGACGGATCCTCCCATGAAAGTGTGGCCTATGCTCAATCTTTTAGATCATGTCGAATGCTCTACACAAGTGAGAGCACCGTCATCGACAAGACCTACTCGTCCACGTATGATAGAAGCACCAATACTTCGTTACACCCAGATTATAGTTGAGGCAGCCACGTATCAGGTTTTCGGCTCTATTCCTCAAGGGTCGTGCTTGCTCTATCTAGAGTGTACCTTAGTACAACGAAGGCTTTATGAACCCCGAACAATGATGTCCATTAAAATTTTTAATTAGGCCAAACTTCAACTAATAGTCCCCTTGTTTTAATTTGAATTTTATTTTTTTAAGTATTTTTCAATGCAAAGCACCTAACTAATTTCTTGGACTTTCTTTAAGTCCTAGATGCTCAAAATTAGAGGGAGAAATCGACAAAGCAATGCAAGGTGGATCAAAGATGGAAATCTCACCCTTGATCCTGAATGATGATTGCTTAGCTAGAAGACTTACATCGCTTCCCAGCTCTCTTCATGTGGGATACAATGTAGAAATTTATAAATCTAATCTACATGCACGATATGCAAATGAAGAAAATCTCCCTAAACCATATTTGATATGATCATGAAGAACCAAAAGCAAGTTACTATAAATTAGAAACTAAGTGTTTGGTCTTCGAGACTCTTCGGTGCCCGCCACAAGTGGTCTTGCAAGCGTTGTGTATAGACTCTCGCGACGTGCGGTTCTAAGTCTAAGCAATCAATAATTTTATTTGACCAAGTCTTAACATGCTATAGGTACATGCCTCTATTAGTTGTTTGGATATAGATTATCAAGCAAGCAATCCTAAAGTGCTAAGGGCTCATTCCAAAAAATAAATGAAAATAAAGAGGAAAACACAAAACGTAGAAAACAAAGAAAATAGAAGCGATGAAACAACCGAGAAAAACACGATGAGCCCCCAAGTGTACAAACACTTGGTAAAATAGGACCAAGAGTCCAAGGTCCAGTACACCTGCATTATTACAAAATGCAAAAAAATTGACACTCTCTCTCACAAAAATAAAAGAAAGGTGGCTATGATAAATATCCTCTCTCTCTCTCTTGCTCTCTCCAAGTGGTCCACTAGAAGATTTATCAACTCCTCGTAGCTCGGATGCTCCAACCACCTAAGAAGTTGCCTTCTCCTCGAGGTCCCTCGCGAGAAAAATACAAGAGAAGTGATTAACACAGATAAACAATTATATCAAAAGGAGATAAATAAAAGAAGAAAAAAATGAAATAAAAATAACACAAAAATCTATCCTACTCATTTCTCCCCAACAATGACACCATTTGAAAGCTCAACTTTTGCAAGGGTCAAATGTTCCACACAAAATGGGAACACTATCATTGAGGCGACCACTCGCGAAAGCCAAAAAATTCAACAATTAACCCACAAAAGATGAAGCGATGCAAAGCAAAAAAATAGAGTTAAAATTTATTATAACTCTACAAAATGTGTGCATAGTGTAAGTACGTAGAGGTCGAACAAAAGGAGTAAGTGGAATAGACAACGAAAATTGATAGAAAAGATAATGATTGTTTTTGTGTTATTATAATGATTTTTTATTTTTAGTGGATTTTTTAATTATTAAAATTTTGGTGTTTTTGATTTATATATATTTTTTGTTTTTGATTTTGTAATTTATTATATTTTAATTTTCTTTTTAATAATTAGAGACAATAGATAGGTATATAACTATATATAGATATAAAGCATATTAGATGTATAAAGGGAAAATCGGAGAAAAACCTCATGTATTGTTCTGTTTTTATTTTTTTAAGGATATTAAAAATATTTTTGGGATATTTATAAAAATAATAATGATAAAATAAGTAAATATATGTATAATTATACAATATAGGCTAGTATATATATAACTATACCTCTAAATACTCAAAATGCATAAAATAAATTCTTTTTGTCTTTTTTATATTTTGGTATGTTTTCCTGATTTTATTTTAATTTTTCTATTTTTTGTATTTTCAATTGAAGAAAAATAGGAAAATAGTGAATAATAATAAATAGTTGGATTGTTTTGGATTTCAAAAATACTTAAAAATGTCAAAAATATTTAAAACTATTTTTAATATATAATAGATCAAATAAAAAATAAAAGTGGAAATAACTATTTTCATATTTTGGATATTTTTATTTTTAATGATGTTTATTTTTTATTTTTAGGGATTTTAGTCTGCAGCTAAAAAATACAATAATAAATACCATCTAACTTTTCTTGAATGTTTAAAGATGATTTTGTGTTTTTTGTATTTTTAAACGCAAATAGGAAGAAAATGCAAGGTTTTTTTAATTTTAAAAATAGTAAAATATTTTTAAATGAACCAAGAAAAATATTTGTTATTTGTAGCATTCCGAGGCCATTAAAATAATTTTCCTAATTTTTTTAGATTCCAAATGATACTTTTAATAAAGAAAATAAAAGAACTAAAAATATGTATACTAGATGGAGCCTCAACGTAATTAACCAAAAGTATTTCTCCATTTCCGAACCCCTTAAAAAGTATGAGGCTAAACATGCAAAATACCTTAAATATATCCAATTAATAACACCAGGAGGGTTATTTTTGCAAATAATAAAAAGCGGCAGGCCCAACTTGCAAGATGTCAAAAAAGTATTACATTGTAATTTGTTTTTTCCAAACTAAAATGGAATACAAGAAAACCCTAGGGTTCTCTACAAAGTGTCCGACCCCTCATGCGCACATGCACACGAGGTGATATGGTGAGGGACTAAATGCAAATGACAAGACTCCATGGGTTTTAATACAAATTTTGTAAAAATAATAGAACTATAGACAAATGTTTTTATACTAAAAAATACAAAAGAGGGGAGGTATATGTGATGAATCTCCATTTCATCACCTTTATTCTATCATTTTGGCCTTAAAACCCCGAGTAAATGCATGCCAATACACTTAAATTGCATAAATTAACATTCATGCTTTGCTGTGTAAATTGTGTCTAATATTCTGTTTTTAATGCCAAAATTATAGAATAAAGAAAAGAAAAAAAGAATAAAATATCATAGATATTTTATGACCCTAAACCCCGAGACCTAGGCATATCGATGACTAGATCGATAAGGAATAAAGTAGGGGGAGATAAGGGCTAAAAATACAATAAATATACCTTTTAATAAGTCATTATTTATGCATTTTTGGGACCTACTGTATTAAACTTTTTATAACTCAAATAAAGAAACTTTGTACATGAAAGTTGTAGATAATAGTTTATAGAAAAGTACAAAATTTATTTCTTATAAACTAATATACATAATAAAAGTTATACTCAAAATAAAATTTTAAAATCCAAATTTCCTAGACCCATATCTCTAAAAAAACTTAAAATATATCAAAATCACCTTTTTATTGTATATAACTTTTGATAAGCTATTTAAAGAAGGTAGTTTTATATTTTACTTGGAGTTAAGGTATGATAGTTTGGTTTTGAAATCCTATTGTACACTATACTCGAATAAAATATTCGTTTGATTCATTCTTTATTATTTTTAGAATTTATATTCTTATAATTTTGTAAATATTATTTATAATCTATGTAGATATTAAAAATGGAATAAAATAATAAAGAAAATATTAAAATAAATAAGTAACTAAAATACTTAGATGAAATACTTATACTTATACCTACATATTTATTATATTTATTTAAGTGTAAATATAATATAAAAAAATTATAATAAAAATATATGCAAGTATATAAAAATAATTTATAATTTTATAAAATAATAAAATAAAAGAATAAAATAAAAAATAGAAAATAGAAATAAAGACACAAGACATAAATAAATATACCTATATATTAACCCTAAAAAGCAACTTGTAAATATATCTCTCTAAAAAATAAATAAAAATCATAATAAAATACTATGAAAAAAATAAAAATGTTTTATTTTATAACTTAAAATAAATAAAACCATTTACTATTTTTAATCAAATTTCTAATTCTTTTGAGGCTTCTTTTTCCTAGTTGGTCCACGTGGACGAACAAGGTGGCGGGGAGGGTTGACTCCGTTCAACTCCTCTGATCCGACTGGTAGCCCATGTTAGACTTCGGTTCCATATAATTTATTGTTTTTTGGAGCTTGATCCTTGCATCTTTTGTGATCGACGCCTTCATAACTTTTTCTCCTCGGATGACACCCTATCACGTCAGATGCTTGTCTCGAGGATTGAACCTCTGAATCACCCGCTACACCTCGTTCTTTGGAGCATATTCATCATTCTGTACATAAGCCCTTCCAACCTTCCTTATTATTCTTGAACTGCCTTTGACCATGTTGAGTGTCCTTCTGGAGCTCTGGATAGAGGAGGGTGACAGCCTCCTCCCGAGCACGTTGGCAGTGAAGTTGAGCAAGGTTTTGGGCCGACTCCACCATCTCTAGTGGCTCGCCACCGTCAATGTCCTTCTTCCTGGTCTTGGAAGGTGAAGTGACTCTCTTTTATTTCTTTTTATCTTATCCATATAATTAGTATTTCTTTATCGCCTTTAGTTTTGTATTTGAGTAGTTTTAAACTCCACTTCGGAGTTAGCGGGATCTGAGCTCCGACGAACATCCCACTTGTGTCCACATGTTTCCTCGACTGCCAGACCACCATCATTCTCTTCCTTAGAGCTTTTCCTATGCCCCGACTCACCCCATTGACCTTGCTACTACCTGGAGTAGCGTCTTGGCGCTCCAACTCCTCCGCTCGTCAGAGCGACCGCAACATCACCTCCCCCGCTTTCATTCCCCTCTAATCTGATCGAGGTAAGTTGCCCTCGACCCGAGTGTGCTTCCTGTGCAGGTTTGAGCATCAAAGAGTGATCTAGGAGCTATTTGGATCCCCACTGAAGATACCTGGGACCTCTTGGCTTCGCCGTCCTCACAAGCGAACTCCGACGGTCTTCAGGTCATTTTTGAGCCCCCAGCTGATAGATGTGGCTTCCGGGAATGTTTTGAGCCTCGTCGCGATGCCAACCACCGTCGGAGATGAGAGGGGGAGGAGATCAAAGCTTGCCAACTCCAAGGTTCTTCCATGTTCTTCCTCCCTCACTCCCCACAATCCCATCGAGGAGGAGCCTAGTCACTACAACCACTGTTGAATGAACCCCTACCTACACCATTGATCTCCCTTGGGTGATATGATCTAAAGCGTTCATTAGAGAACCGTCATCGGGCTACCAGGGGATGCGATGTGGCAAGTGGAGCTCATCTGATAGTGGCTCCCACTTGTTGTGGGTATTTTGCGCCTCCCTAGTGTTTTTGTATTAAAATTTTAATATATAAACATTCCTATGCCATCATTTATTTTCTGTAACATTTGCATTAGCCCCTAAACTTTCATTAATTACACTTCAGTCCACGTCAGTGTGCGTGAAGTGTGGGCATTTTGCGAGCAGGCCCCTGTAGCTTTTGGTATGTCACTTTAATCCATTAACTTTTTGTGCGCGTTGTATAATTTTAGAAAATTGCAAAGTGGCTCTTAAACTTTATTTTATTTAAAAAATGCCCATGTTAGTATTATAGTTTATCTTTATTTCTTCTATTTATTTTAAATAGTTACTGTGCTAAAAAAATCCACAAAATAGTTGTCGACTTCTAATTGCACACACCATCAAGCCCTAATTTTATTTTACAGTTTTAGGATCTTTTATATTCTATAAAATCAAAAAGAGAACTATTAATACATATTTATAGTATAAAATTCCAAAAAATATAAAATTGTTTTTAAAATTCCCAAAAAATCTAATTTTTATTTATGTATTTTTAAGTATCAGACAAAAAATCCCTAAAAATTAACAAAGAAAACTCTTCAAAATTTAAAACCCTAAAAAACTTTATAAAAATTTATAAAATTTCTAAAAACTCTATTTTTTATATTTTATAATGTTACTTATATTATTATAGATCTTTTAAAATTGAATTAAAGGATTTTGGACCTATTTTGGTATTTTTCCGTTTCATTTCAAATTTGGGTATTTAATTAAACCCTGATTTAGGGTATTTAAATTAGCAAAAATCACTAAAAAATCACAATACTAAATAATACTAAAAACTCAAATTTATTTACTGAATTTTAAATATTATTATTATTTATATCTATATTGGCTTACTTTGTATATATACTCTCTCTATATAGCTATATTATATATTAAAAAGAAAATGAAATATAAAAATCAGAAATATATAGTAATAAAATATAAAATAAAAATAATAAAAATAATAAAAATAAAACAAAAATAACAAAAATAAAGAAAATAAAAAATCCACAAAAAGAAATATAGACAAAGAACCACAATCATCTTTTGTGCTTCATATCCCAATCTATCCTTTTCTGCTCCCCGTGTTCGATAATCTACACTACTTGCACTATACACACATTTTGTAGAGTGAAATAAAATAAATTTTAACTCCACATTTTATTTCATTGCTTAATTATTGAATTGTGGGTTAATTGTTGATTAATTAAGGATTTTCGTGGGTAGCTACAATGACTATATCTCCACATATATTTATATTTTTAATTTTATTTTTAATAATTAGAAGAAATATATAGGAATGTAACTATACATAGATATATAGTAGATGAATTATATATATGAAGGTAAAATCAGAGAAAAACCCTATGTATAGTTCTTTTTATTTTTTATGGGTATTTAAAATATTTTTGGGATATTTGATAATAATAATATATATAATTATATAATATAGGATAGTATATATAACTATATCTATAAATACTCAAAATGCATTAAATAAATTCTTTTTTCTTTTTTTTATATTTTGGTATATTTTTGTGATTTTATTTTAATTTTTGCTATTTTTTTATTTCTAATTGAAGAAAATAGGAAAATAGTAAGAAATAATAAATAATTGGATTGTTTTGAATTTCAAAAATACGTAAAAAGCTCAAAAATATCTAAAACTATTTTTAAATATATAATAGATAAAATAAACAAAATTTATAAATAGAAATACCTAAATCTGGATTTTTTTGATAATTTTTATTTTTAATGATTTTTATTTGTTATAGTTATGGATTTTAGTCCTCAGCTAAAAAATACAATAATAATACCATCTAACATTTTGGAGTTTTGAAGATGGTTTTATATTTTTTGTATTTTTAAATGAAAATAGGAAGAAAATACAAGGTTTTTTAGTCTTAAAGAATATTAAAAATAGTTTTAAATGACCCAAGAAAATTATTTGCGATTTGTAGCATTCCGAGGCACTTTAAATAATTTTCCTAAAATGTTTGGATGCCACATGATACTTTTAATAAAGAAAACAAAAGAAATAAAAATGTGTACACTCGATGGGGCCTAAACACAATTAACCAAAAGCATTTCTCTATTTCAGAACCCCTTAATAAATTATGAGGCCAAACATGCAAAATTCCCTAAATATTTCCAATTAATAACACTAGTGGGGGTATTTTTACAAATAACAAAAAGCTACATGCCCAACTTGCAAAATGTCTAAAAAGTAACACACTATAATTTGTTTTTTTCGAACTAGAAAAAATACAAGAAAACCCTAAAGTCCTCTATAAAATGTCTGTCCCTTACACATACATGCACGTGAGGTGACATGGTGAGGGACTAAAATGCAAATGACAAGACTCTAGAGGTTTTACGACAAATTGTACAAAAACAATAGAACTATCAACGAATGTTTTTATTTTAAAAAGAAAATACAAAAGAGGGGGTATGCGACAAAATTACCCTGAAAAGGTTATCCGACGGAGCCAATGATTCCACTTGACGCGTGTCAACCTTTGGACGCCTGATGACACTTTGCGGATATATGATTGAGATTAAATCTCATCCACTGATCTGATTGTTGGTGGCTCACGAATCGAATGATGTCTGTAGGTTTTGAACTCGGGGTATGATCGGGTGGCGGAGAAGTAGCTTGGAAGAACATGGAAGAACCCTAACTCGTCCTAGCTTTGATTGAATGTAGCTTTTTCCTCCAGCTCTCTTCTGTGCTGTTAAGATACTCAAACTCTTCCTCAAGGTGGTCCACAACGACTGGAGATGTCAGAAATGTCTAGGACCCATCGGTTGGGTCTTGGCTGCTCGGTGAAGATCATAGCCCACAGAACCTTCTTGTTGACCAAAATCTCCTCCAAAGAGTCTTCTGACCCTTCTGACCTGCACAGATAGCTCAAACACACACAACAAGAAGGTCCTGGAAGTCTTATTAGGTGGAGATGGTTAGGAATGGCATCGGGAGGAGATCTCCGTGAAGGATATGGTAAGATCCTTAAGCGCATCACGGAAGCGTGAGGATCGCATTTATGCGATTGGAAGCGACTAGTCACACTAGTTTCTCGATGCAGCGGAAATTAAAAAAATTTCATGTGACGAAACCACATGATCCAAGAACACTTCTCGGACCATTTCGTATAAACCACAAACAAGTAATAGGATTACCTCTTGAAGCGTGGTTGCAATCGAGTCTCTAAATGAAGAGACCTCCTATCTCAAGTCCGATCCGATGGAGGAGACGCTTGCGAGCGTGTTGATGAAATATGTGCTTCTCGCAATCCATGTTGATGATCCAAGCGGCGCATATCCTGATCTCGACACAAAAGATTCGACGTCTTCTTTAACGAGCGAGGCGCTCCGAAGGAGATAGATATCCACGAGCAAACGATCGGACAACATAACGACGATGCTGCGGTGATGGAGAACCTCTCTAAGGCATCCATGATGGACGACCACATGAGAGGGAGAGAAAGAGTAGACGTGTAGAGAGAGAAAGAGAGAGAGAGACTTATGTTCTCATTATGTGTAAAGAAGAGCAAAGGGGTGCCCTTCTATTTATAATATTTTGGGATCCATGGATCTCAATCCGTGGGCAACACAAATCCAATGGCTCTCATTGATTTGTGTTTCTTTTAATGGCTAAGATTTGTGTTGGTAAAAACCAACAATAATTAATTTAATTCAGATCAAATCTATATTGATAAATCAATATAAATCAATCTCAAATTAAATCAAACAAATATGGAGATAATGGGAAAGAGAGAGTGCCTCCTTCCATATACATGGAGTGGACGGCCACCCTTTCCTCATAGGAAGAGGTGGCCGTCCCTCCTATTCATATGGAAGGAGCATATCCAATGTAATCTCCTTTGATTACATTATTTCACGTGTCTCTAATTTTACAACAACAATTATTGTAAATTATTCTACAAAAATAATTCATAATTATTTTGTGAATATTGCAATCTTGCCATTGGAAATTTGTGAATCACATTCACAACCCCAAATAAAATTTAAATTACATTTTCAAGTTAATGTTCAATGTGAATCCAATTCACATTAACATTTAATTAACAAATTGATGAATCTGTTATTCATCACTCCAAAAGTCAAAAATAGAGCCTTGTTCCCGAGAAAATAGAGGCATATTTCCTTTTATCTTGCATAAATAACACTCATGCATGCATCCATAATTCATGCATTTTAGCAGTTCATCTGCATGTAAATAAGAAGCCAAAAATCCCCTGCAAAATACATCTTCATCAAATAACTTCTTCTCTATAATATATATGTATATATTCCTTAAAAAACATAGGGAAGAATGCCAAAAATCACCCTTGTAAAAATAGCCCAAATATCCTGAGAACCCTTGTACATTAAACACACATAAAGCCCTCATACAAATCCCTAATTAGGTCTACTCACTCTTAGAATACTACATATTAAAAGACCTTCAAAATGAGACTAATTTCATTGCAATTGGAGCTTGTATGAGAAACTTGGGTTTTTGGGTCATTTTGTATACTACATATGTACATTTATGTATCCTTGTATTTATGTACCATATTTGACCTTATCTCCATCTTCGGTCAACATGAAACTTGTAGATCTCATCAAGATCTACAACTTTCATGTTTTGAGTTTTTCCAAATTCGGCTTCCTCTTCTCTCTACACGCATTTCTTCCTCCAGCCATTCACAGCAGGCCACGTGGCGCCCTCTGATTGCGCCACGCGGCCCGCTGCCCTTCGCCTCGTCCGCCCCCGCCTTCCGCCGTTGGATAGCCATCCTGATCCAACGGCCTAGCCGCTGCCACGTACGCCCTTCACATGGACCGTAGGATCAAAGCCCCGCCTCGCATCCATCGTCCGCTCGCACCTTAATCTCATCACGCCACGTGGCAGCGTGTGCGCCCTTCGATAGCGCCTTCATCTCTTCATCTGCGCCGTTAGCCTTGCAGGTACCTAGACCACCCGATCAAACACATCTCAGCGACCACATCACGCCACGTGGCCGCACCCGATCCCTCCGATCACGGGCCTCAGATCTGATCTGGCCCGTCGCTCCACGCTCTGATCTCCACCGTTGGATCACAAGATCCAACGGAGGAGACTTCGTCTCCTACCTCGGGTGCCCCCTCTCTCCCACGATCTCTGCCTTGCGGGAGGGGCACCCCCTTCCTATTCTTGGAAGCGCTCCCTCCACCGTCGCCGAGCACCACACCCTCCACGATGGCCCCCACTCATCCCTCATCCTCGCCGGCCACTCTGTCAGCCACGTCGACCTCCACCTCTCTCCCACGAACTCCATAAACCTCGCCTCATCGCCATTCCAGCCGTCACCTTCATCCTTTAAATACCCCCTCTCCGGCCACATTCATGCCCATCCGCCACTCCAGGGAGATCACTCGAGCTCCAAGCTTCCTATTGGTGACAGCAATCGGCTGATTTGTCGAGCGACGACAGAGATCCACTCCGGCGAGATCCTCGGCCCACCGCCGTGTCGCAGCCACTCCTCCGAGCAGCTGCTAGAGCTCGGGACCTTACCGACCCCTTGAGCGACGACCTGGAGCTCGAAGCTGAGCCCCAATCCCCAGGTAACTCCCTCCATCATCCTCCAATCTTCTTCTTCTTTTTCTTGGATTTTCGCCGCTTTTATCCGCCGTCATCACCCATCTTCGCGCCTCCTCAACACTTCGACGAGCTCCGCGTCGGAGCTCTCATCCTCGCTGACCTTTTTACACCTTCAGACGCTCCACTCCACCGTCCATCGATCTCCAGCTCCGCCACTTGGCCGGAGCAACGTCGCCTGACCACCTCACGTCGCCTTAGGCCTCGCCAACCAGCATCACGTCTCCACAAACGCACGCACGAGCTCCGGCTCTATATTTAACATTTGCAGGTGCTGCTTTCATCATTGGCCGGAGCCTCGCCGGAGCTCTCCTCGAGCTTCATCGACACCGAGCTCCAGCCATCCTCCAGGGATCCAGAGACCACCGGAGGCCTCCTTGTGCTCTTCCGCTTCTTCCGAGCTAGGTGGGAGCTGACTAAGCTCATCACCGGAGCTTGGCAACCGAGGCGGAGCTCGGCTGCCTTCACCGGAGCACAGGCCTCTCCTCCGCAGGCGGCGGAGGACTGTTAAAGAAGAAGAAGCAGCCACCGTTCGATCATCTGATCGAACGGTCCTTGCCTCGCCACGCGTCCCTTCGCCGCCCTCATCCTCGACCGTTGATCATCCCTCGGATCGGACGACTCTCCAGCCGCCACGCGTCTTCATCGACATCCCTTGGATCCATCTTGATCCAAGGGCCTTCAGGCCGCCACGTCCCCTTATCCGAGCCTCGGCCTCCAAGCCTAGGCTCGGGTGACCCGAAGCTGCCCCGAGGCTAGTCCGAATCTCCAGAAGGACCCGAGCCTTACTCCGAGCCTCCGACGCCTTCCGAACCTAGGTCGCCCCACGTGAGGAGCACGTGCGGCCGGGGTTATTTGCACAGACACCCCTGGAGCTTTCAAAAATTGCGAAGAGGCCCCTGTGAAGCAGACATCACGTGAGGAGCACGTGTCTCGTGGAAAAATTGCATAGAAGTCCTGCATATTATTGGTAATTGCATTTTAGTCCCTGTCAGCATGTTTACTTATTGAAATTTTATTTTCCAGTATTGCATTTACACCCTTGTGTTTGCACGTGTCCCTAGAGTGCATTTTTCATCATTTTGAAATTCTAAAAATTGCATGTTGTTGAGAATTTTGTCCTCTATCTGTTAGTACACGTGTCTAAATTTTGTTGGCTTAATTGAATTATCAATGAATTAATTGGTTCATTTGTGACATATTTTGCCCAGTGATGCCTTTTGATTTTTAATTAATTATCTGTGCCTTCAAAAATCATCAAAAATTCACAGTAGCTTAAGGACATCATTTTCAACACTCCATAAAAATTTCATGTCATTTGCACGCATAACGAGGCCTGAATAAATAGTTGAGTGATTTTCTTTAATTAATTTTAATTAATTCATTTCACAGTAAATTTAAGTTCTGTTAATTTTCCTAGGTCCCTGATCATTAGACCTTCCTAGGATAATTTTAATTCTTGGAAAAATAGTGATTTGATATTTATTAAAAATTAAACACTGAAAATCACTCTGTCTGTTTATTTAATTCACAGAAAAATTATTTTGAGTCTAAAAATTCCAAAAAAATTAGCGTAACCTAATTTCATCCCATTTCATAATCTGGCCAAGTTTCATAATTTTTGAAATTAATTTGACCATCTTTCTGAATTAACATTTAATTTGGCTCGATTTTTGCATGTGTCTTGCATAGAAAATAGAAAAAGGAAAAAAATATATTCCCCGAAAATCTTACACTTGGAACCTCGCTAAAATTTGACCTAAGGAGACAGTTGCCTCCCTGAGATCGACCTTGGACTTCACCAAGTAAAAAAATTTTGCCGCTTGAAATTAACTCGAATTTAATTAAAGTGGTTTTTGATATTCCCTCTCGTATCCGACTGCAACGAACGACATCTAATTAATTTGGACATTAATTTGCTCGAATTAACTAAGGGTGCGGGAGCGATGTCAAAATGGCGCCGTTGCCGGGGAGGCACGGCTTAGGATAATTTTTAGCAAATTTTTGAGTGTTTGATTTTCCTTCCCCGGGTAGTCTGACCCCCGGTTTTTCTTGTGAATATTTCTCTGTCTTGTAAATTTCTGCATTTTTGTGTCGTTCTTGATCTGACCTCAACTTGTTTTTGTGCGAGGGACACCGGAGTCGAAGACGCTTCGAGGAACACGCATTTGAATTTGTTTGAGTGATTTGAGAGAACCTGTAATTTCATTGTATTTCCACATTTTTTCTCGCATCATTTCCAGCGGTTCCCGTTTGGGATCTCGCGTGTGTAAAGATAGTGGAACTGTGTCCCGTGTGCTGTGTGGGTGAATTGTAATTTAGCTTGCACTAGCGGCTCCTCGAGCCACTCTAGGACTTGTTTGTGCTCGTAATCAATAGGACCACACATTACACATAAAAGACGCACCTAGACCGCAGGACTTAGTTCAAATTAAACTGTTCTTCACGCTAATAGAACTGCCTGTCTAGGAGCGGCTTTTCATCGCTTGCATTTGCATGTAGAGTAAAGTTTTCAATTCTGTATTGCACCCTGCATAAAAAAGCGAAGGGATCACTGTAAGTATTCTCTACTCAGCATAAGCATCATCGATTTCAACTTGCATTGGCTTTTCTCGATTTCCCCCCTCTGATTTTCTCACTTAAATTAAAACGGAAATTGGGACTGTCCGATAGGCGTGCTTTGTGGTGGACTAATTAAAGTGATAACTTAACTTTAAAAATCGGGACTGCTAACAGTATTGACCAAAAAAATATAAAATCTGAAAATTGTTTGCGGGAGATTAATCCCCGACCTTGTATTCAGGCTGAGTGAGGGTACTTGAGTGTGTGTGAACACCTTAAGGCAGAGCCCAAATCCCCGCCTTCCATATCACGAGCCAACTGATCTTAGCAAGTATCACGAGTGGGATATTTTTAAACTCTTTGACAAGTACCAAGTAGCCTCCGCCCTCACAGGTAGATAGGGGCGAACCAGCGGTACTCTGCGACAAGGCCTAAAAACTTTGTCAGCCTCCGCCTCAGTGCAGGTAGATAGGGGCACGTCATTGAGTCCCCACTCCGGATAGGAGCAAAGAAAGGGAGGATCGGCGGTATCTTAGGCGACAGGATAAACAGGGAAGACGCATCCGGCTCTAAGCCGACTTTCCTCTAGGCCGCGTAATCCTTGCTATTTTTGCTTGAATATCACACTTAAAAACTACAAGATAAATTGGACTCAACTTTGAGTCCTTAACTGTGTTGAGTGTGAAACCAGGGTCTTGGATTATTCTTATTGCTTGCTTCAGGTAGGAGTAAAATCCTATCTTCTTCCCTCATCAAGATGAGTGATTGGGGAGATCTCGACGCACTATTCACTGATCTCTCTATGAGTCCCCCAAGTAACTTGTCTTCCTCGGTCCAAGCGCACCTTGGACCACCCAGGACTCATGACCCTCTTGATTCCTGGTTCCCACATGCTCAGGGTGGTTACTCTCAAACCAACCCTTTTATCTCCTCCGAGATTACCGAGGAAGATCATTGCCTCGGTAATCCCTTCCTTGATTTACCCACTAACACCGGTCTTATTTTCCAATCCCCAGAACTAGAGGACAAGATGCCGCCGAAAGTTCCACCAGATGAGGAACAAATCAAATAGATTCTTGCCCGCCTCGCTGATGCCGAACAGAGGAATGCAGATCTCACTGCACGGATGGGACAACTCATAGCAGCAGAAGGAATCGACCGACCAATGGTCGATACCTATAACCCGGCGGAGAACAAGATTCAGAACTGGTTGGCACCCGCAGTTCCCGCCCAGGCATTTGAGTTGAAGCCCCACTTTCTTAGTTTGCTTCCGAAGTTCAACGGAAATCTTAATGAAGAACCATACACTTTCCTCCGTGACTTCGAGTTGGTGTGCAACAATCTTAGCCATCCCAACGTTGGCCAAGACTATATTCGGCTGAAGGCCACCCCTTTTGCCTTAGGAGATAAGGCTGCTCATTGGCTGAAGAATTTAGGGGTGGTATGTACCACTTGGATGCAGTTCAAGGACCTTTTCTTGAAGAAGTTCTACCCTCTCAGTAGAACTAATCAGATGAGAACAAAGATCGCTAGCTTGGCTCAAGGAGCCTGCGAACCGTTCCATGAGGCTTGGGACAGGTTCAATGACTTAGTACAGAAATGCCCCTGCCACGGCATTTCAAAGGCGATCTTAGTCCAGACCTTGATCTGTGGATTAACCCCAGAAATGCAGGGGTTAGTCAGTGCCGCCTGTGGAGGAAGCTATCTGAACAAGAACGAGCATGCTGTATGGAAGATCCTAGAGCAGATGGCAGAAACCGGCAGGTCACAGGCCACAAGGGCCTATCAGTTGTCTCCCTCAATCTTATCCAATGAGACAACTAGAAGGACTGTTGCAGATCTGACTGAGGACCTCATCCCCAGCATGGGGATGATCGCTGACAAGCTTACCATGGTCGAGCAGATCCACAAGAGAGTCGCGGAGATGGAGTCTCTTTCAAGCCTTCCCAAGAAAGTGGAGGAACTCTCTGAAAAGGTAGCTAAGATTAAGCTACCTACCCCTTCTGCACCACCTGTACCTGTACACCGAGTCCATCTTGTACAGGAACAGGCACCGGGGTCTCAGAGTAGCTGGGATCAGACTTATACCCAGCCGAACCATCATGCACCCCCACCAGCGGAAACAGAATATGAGGAGCCTCCGCCTGTATACGAGATTAACGGGCTTTGAAACAGCCGGGACCCACTAGTCCGACAAATCGAGATGGGGAAGGATCAGGCACACCGCCCCACCCCAGTTTACCAAGAGACCAGGCCCGTCACAGTCCCGCGATACCAGTCCAGGCCAGATCACGGGTACCAGCCGCAGCAGCGCACCTACCAGCAGGGGCCAGCACCGTCTCACCAGCAGCAGTATCGGCATGGCCAGCAGGGCCAATATAGGACGACATCAACACCGCAGCAAGCCCAGCCCACCGAATTGGAGTCACTCACCTTGGCGATCCAGACCCTGTCTGATAGGGTCCAACAGATACAAAATGATTACTTGGATATGAGAACCGACATCAATCGGGTTTCTCGTGCCCAAGACCAACAAATGGCGCCAAGGACCCCAATTCCCGCACAGGTTCAGGCCAACCCAAACAGCCTGCACCAGGGCCAGAACCGACCTCGAGATCAGGTATATTATTCAGATAATTATCTATCTGAACATGAGATCCTTTCGTACGATAATGTTAATCATATGTCCCTCAGGAGCGGAAGGACCGTGACCATACCTGATCGGGCACGGGCACGAAAGGAAGGAACCTCCGAGAATCTACCTGAGGAGAATTCGGAGGAAGAAGAGGAGGAGCATCCCCACCACCATCCCCAGCAGAAGAAGACATCTGAGTCCTCGAAGCAGCATTCCCGCAGCCACCTTGAGTCAGACGATACCGATGAGCCCGCACCTCCATCTGAGGAGGACCATCCAGAAGAAGCGGAAGAAGCATCGCCGGTTTCGCCCAATCATTTTCCTGTTTGTCAGAGTCCGAGTCAGAGTCTGTATAAATGTCCGAGTCAGAGTCGTATTCAGAACTCAGTTCCAGCAGCTAATGAAAATCTTTCAGTTCCAGAACCTGAGTTAATAATCCCTTTCCCCCAAGCTCTTAAGGGTGGAAAGAAGAAAATCCAAAAAATCCAAAAAAATGACCCGGAGATGGCTGAATTCTGTAATAAACACATCAAGGTCACAATCCCTTTTGAGAAGTTCGTGGAAATAACCCCTGCATTCCAAAAATACCTTAAGGTGAGATGCACACCTACTAGGGTAAGCAGGAAGACCAAAAGCCGTGTTGAGAAACACGTTCTATCAGTAGCCACGACTTGTGCAATAAAGAACTCGTTTCCTCGGAAACGAAGAGACATGGGTGCACACTATGTAGAGAGTCATGTTGATGACATTGCGTTTGCACGCACTCTCCTGGACAATGGTTCCTCAATTAACTTAATGCCCACGGCCCTCTATGAGCGGCTTAATCTCGGACCTCTTAGGAAATCTAGAGCTATTCTGCAGTTTGCTGACAAATCCACTAAGAGGTCCCAAGGAGAGTTAAGGAACATTGTGATCAGAGTTGAGGGGCAAGAATACATGGTGGACTTTACTGTCCTGGATATGGAAACCCCTCGTAATTGGAGAGATTCCCAGATCATTTTAGGTAGGCCCTTCCTCAGAACTGCAGGGGCCTTATTTGATTATAAAACTGGGAAGATTCAGTTCCAAACTCCCGGCGGAGATGAAGAATTGGAGATGAAGCAGACGAGATGGCAGAAACCAGACTCTGAATCCAGCACCGAGTACTCTTCTACCGAGACAGACTGTGAATATGTAGACGTAGTTGGGCCATGGAGACAGAACCCAGCCAGCATTAATGTGTCCATCTCCTTTGAAGATGATCCAGTGCATGAGTCAGTCTGCGAGATTCTGAGGAACGAGTACAGCTCTGAACCTGCATCGCCCTACATCTTCGATGACGTAGAGGCCCAGTGGGGCCTGTCAGTCCTTACATCCTTAGGACAATCGGAAGATGAGGATGACGAGTCGGACGAGGCGTTTGCCGATTGTATGGAAATTTTGACGATCCGACTCCAGAGCCGCGAATGGTGGCAGCTGTTACAGAAAATGATCCAGCCACTTCCAACACCGAACCAGATCAGATTGAGCTAGACTTCTTAGATGACCACACTATACCTGAGCTCAAACCTCTTCCCACAACACTGAAATATGCCTTCCTTGCGGGCCAAGACAAGAAATTTCCGGTCATTATCAGTTCGCAATTGACCGAGGAGCAGGAATCTCGCTTGCTAGAGATCCTGGAGAAAAACCGCAAGGCAATAGGCTGGAGCATTTCCGATCTCCATGGGATAAATCCCGCTCTATGTTCGCACCATATTTACTTGGAGAATGAAGCCAAACCCTCTCGTGAATTCCAACGCCGGTTGAATCCAAATTTACGAGAAGTGGTGAAAAAAGAGATAGAAAAATGGTGCGACGCGGGTTTTATTTACCCAATCTCCGACTCTAAGTGGGTGGCCCCAATCCATGTTGTCCCGAAAAAGTCGGGAATTCAGACGACCACCAATGAGGACGGAGAGGAGATCGTGACGAGAATACCCACGTCATGGCGCGTCTGTGTGGATTACAGACGCTTAAAAGCCGCGACGAAGAAGGATCATTTCCCTCTACCATTCATTGATCAGATCTTAGAAAGATTAGCGGGAAAAGAATTCTTCTGCTTCCTTGATGGGTTCTCGGGCTACAATCAAGTAGCCATAGCTCCAGAGGACCAGGAAAAAACCACGTTCACATGCCCCTTTGGTACCTATGCTTTCAGGCGCATGCCCTTTGGGCTATGCAATGCTCCAGGTACTTTTCAAAGGTGCATGATTGCTGTATTCGCCGAAATGGTCGGCGAATTCCTGGAAGTCTTCATGGATGACTTCTCGGTCCACGGCGACTCTTTTGATTCCTGCCTTAGGAATCTGGACCGAGTCCTCAAAAGATGTTGTGAAGTCAATCTGGTGCTCTCCTGGGAGAAAAGTCACTTCATGGTGACGGAGGGCATAGTGTTGGGGCATGTCATCTCCAAAAGAGGAATGGAGGTTGACCCTGCCAAGGTGGACGTGATCAGACGACTCCAGCCACCAACCAACGTAAAACAGTTGCGGTCGTTCCTCGGGCATGTCGGATTTTATCGAAGATTTATCAAGGATTTTTCTAAGATTGCCCGACCGCTAACTGAGCTTTTAGGCAAAGACACGGAGTTTATTGTAGATCACAAATGTCTTGAGGCCTTTAAGCTTTTACAAGGAATGATCATGGATGCACCCATTTTACAAGCCCCAGATTGGTCTCTACCTTTCGAGATCATGACGGATGCCTCAGATTATGCTGTTGGGGCTGTATTGGGACAAAGAAGAGATGGCGTCCCATTTGCAATTCACTACGCAAGCAAAGTGCTTGATTCTGCTCAGCGTAACTATACAGTTACCGAAAAGGAAATGCTTGCGGTAGTGTTTGCCTTGGACAAATTCAGATCCCACTTAATCGGATCCAAGGTAACCGTGTTCACAGACCATACGGCACTACGATACCTGATGGAGAAGAAGGACGCGAAGGCGCGTCTTCTTCGTTGGATTTTACTTATCCAGGAGTTTGATTTGGATATCCGTGATAAACCTGGTAAGAAGAACGTAGTGGCCGATCATCTTTCTCGTCTCGAAGATCTTAATACTTCCGAGGTTTCACCAATTCGAGACTCCTTCCCTGACGAGTCGATTTTTGTTATCGACTCACTCCCGTGGTACGCCAATATCGTGAATTATCTTGTCTCCAAGAAAGTTCCCGAAGATTGGCCCAAGAGCCAAATCGACCGACTAAAGTCGAACGCTAGACACTACCATTGGGAGGATCCGATCCTTTTCTTTGAAGGACCGGATTGTGTCTGGAGACGTTGTATTCCTCAGGAGGAATACCAGAGTGTCCTTTCTTTATGCCATAGCTTAGAGGCAGGAGGACACCGCTCCGGGAAGAGGACCGCGTGGAAGGTACTTCAGTGTGGCTTCTACTGGCCGACTCTGTTTCGCGATGCCACCGCCTTCGCGAAGTCGTGCCCAGTTTGCCAGAGAATGGGAGGAACCGTTGGTTCCAAGGATGAGATGACAATGCAGCCGGTCATCATTTGTGATGTCTTTGACGCCTGGGGCATCGATTTCATGGGCCCATTCCCTGTCAGCCACGGGTTTGAATACATCCTTCTTGCGGTAGACTACCTATCCAGATGGGTGGAGGCTATCCCGACCCGAGCCGCAGACAGCAGGACTGTCTGTAAATTCATCAGAGAGAACATAATCTCTAGGTTCGGGATCCCCAAAATGATGATATCAGACGGGGGTAGCCACTTTGTGAATCGGGAGGTGAAGAAACTCCTGAAGGACTACGGCATCGAACACCGTGTCGCGAGTCCTTACCACCCACAAACCAATGGTATGGTTGAGGTGTCGAATAGGGAGGTGAAAACCATATTGCAAAAGCTTGTCCGCCCGGACAGGAAGGACTGGTCTCAGATCTTGGATCAAGTCCTCTGGGCGTATAGGACGGCTTACAAGACACCGTTAGGCACCTCCCCATTCCGAATGGTATTCGGAAAGCCGTGCCATTTGCCCGCAGAGTTAGTGCACAAATCAGAATGGGCAATAAAGAAGGTCAACTGGAACACACACCTGGGTCAGAAACAGAGAGACATGGATCTGAATGAGCTTGTGGAAGTCAGAAACCGAGCATACGACAACAGTTTGGTGTACAAGGACAAGGTGAAGCGTTGGCATGATAGATATATCAGACGAAAGACCTTTGTTCCTGGACAGAAGGTATGGTTGTTCAATGCTAGGCTGAAGATTTTCCAAGGCAAGTTGAAGTCTAAGTGGACGGGACCATTTGTCGTCCGTACGGTGCATGATAGTGGATGTGTCGAGATCTCAGATCTCGCAGATGACGCACCGACATTCCTAGTGAATGGGCAGCTGTTGAAACACTTCGTCGAATCTAATAAGCAGTTAGTCCATGTCGAGGAGATTGTATTCATGCGCGAGACAGATACAGCAGATTCACATCAAGCCGCGTATGAGACCTTGCAGCAGTGAACTCCAGCCATCCGCAGCATCTCGAAAGATTCAGACCGATTCATCTGTATATATCATCATTCTGGTACAACCTACCCTTTCTCCCGCGACTTTAGTAACCCATCCCCGCCTCATCAGATCACTATCTTAGACTATACTTAGGATAACCAGATCCTAAGTATAGGGGGAAGGGTCACCTAAGTCGGTTCACTATACATTCTCCAGATCACATTGGTCCTCTTACTCATTTCCTACCTATACTTAGGCTGACCTTCGTCTAAGTATAGGGGGGACCGATGCCCGCATTGTATACCCATTCATTCTCTTCTTTCCCGCATCCGCCCCATTTTTGATCTTCTTCTCTACTTAGGCTTCCATAGCCTAAGTATAGGGGGGGGGGGGCGAGATGATTTCTATACCTTTTTGGCTCTCCTACGCTTAGCACGAGCTATGTCTTTTCCTCGCTCTTAGTGCTCTGAGGACATAGCACACGCTAAGTATAGGGGGGGCGTGTATATATTACATATATACTTTACCCATAGCTCGTACTTTCACGTATTTTTGTATATATATTACAATAATTACGGGTGGGTAAAAATCGAAAAAAAAAATAATCTAATAAATAGGCTTCTTATTTACTCTTGCATATCATCTCTGCATAGAAAAATAAAAAGAGTCTTGCATTTTCATAGCATGACATCTCATCTCATTTGCATAAGTTGCTTATGCAAAGTGAAAAGCTAGTGGGTTCTGGACCAAGTTGTGAGCAGATATTAAGGATGAAAATGACTTGACCTTAATCCACCTAATTTCAGAGGAACCTTATAGGAACTGGAGTTAAGATTTTTTCAGGTCAGGTGACTTAATTCTTTAAGTCTCCAAGTCTATGTTCATATGTCATCTTGACAAGCCTGAATAGAGCACTTAACAACACACACATGACTCTTGGAGACAATGGCTTAACATGCACCAGCACTTTACACATGGCTCTCTACGGATGAGGTGATAAGGAGACAGTTTTCTTTAGCTTGGGGTAGCATATGAGGGTAGTACTTCTAGGCGGAACCTCTCTTCTTCTTCTAGTGAAGGAAGTGCGTCTCAACTTGGACTAGTGGTGATGAAGGCTAAAGACAGAAGCAGTGGGTTGCAATAAAGCTTCAAAAGAGGGATAGTCTACTGGCTCAAGAGGAAATTTCTTATATCTATGCTGCATCATGTATGTACAAAGGCATGTTTGTTAAAAAAAAATGCCAAAAAGAACTCCAAAAAAGTGGTGGGTCGGATTGAAAATTTAATAACCCCACCGAAGTATATGTAGTCAAGAAAAGCAAAAGCTTATGGTCACCATGTTACTTGCAGCGGGAGACTTAGCTACACTGGCTGAGCTTCCAAAAGTCTATACTTCTTCCTCCTCCTCTTGAGTCGGTTGAACTTGAACTTAGAAGGGAATACCCCGCTTCTCGAGGAAAGAGTTGCTAGCCCGAGGCATTAGAGTTACCAGGTTGGGGGAGATTGTTTCTTTGTTACTTCTGAGGTGGGGAGTCATTTATCACTTACACTGCATGAAAGGATTCATGGTCATTAGGGTTTGTGTATGTAGACTTGTTCTGATTAGGCGAGTTGAGGAGTCTTGAATAGAAGACTTGTGGAACTTGAAGTCTGTTAAGTCTTAAACTCAGATCCCGATAAGGCTCCGACACATGATTAATCCAAAGGTCAAGTCTAGCTCTATTTTTAACTTTTGTTCATGACCTTGGTATGGAACCCAATTTCATTTCACTCTTGCATTTCATTTAGTTGCTCGGGGACGAGCAAGGTTTAAGTATAGGGGGTTGATGAATCTGTTATTCATCACTCCAAAAGTCAAAAATAGAGCCTTGTTCCCGAGAAAATAGAGGCATATTTCCTTTTATCTTGCATAAATAACACTCATGCATGCATCCATAATTCATGCATTTTAGCAGTTCATCTGCATGTAAATAAGAAGCCAAAAATCCCCTGCAAAATACATCTTCATCAAATAACTTCTTCTCTATAATATATATGTATATATTCCTTAAAAAACATAGGGAAGAATGCCAAAAATCACCCTTGTAAAAATAGCCCAAATATCCTGAGAACCCTTGTACATTAAACACACATAAAGCCCTCATACAAACCCCTAATTAGGTCTACTCACTCTTAGAATACTACATATTAAAAGACCTTCAAAATGAGACTAATTTCATTGCAATTGGAGCTTGTATGAGAAACTTGGGTTTTTGGGTCATTTTGTATACTACATATGTACATTTATGTATCCTTGTATTTATGTACCATATTTGACCTTATCTCCGTCTTCGGTCAACATGAAACTTGTAGATCTCATCAAGATCTACAACTTTCATGTTTTGAGTTTTTCCAAATTCGGCTTCCTCTTCTCTCTACATGCATTTCTTCCTCCAGCCATTCACAGCAGGCCACGTGGCGCCCTCTGATTGCGCCACGCGGCCCGCTGCCCTTCGCCTCGTCCGCCCCCGCCTTCCGCCGTTGGATAGACATCCTGATCCAACGGCCTAGCCGCTGCCACGTACGCCCTTCACATGGACCGTAGGATCAAAGCCCCGCCTCGCATCCATCGTCCGCTCGCGCCTTAATCTCATCACGCCACGTGGCAGCGTGTGCGCCCTTCGATAGCGCCTTCATCTCTTCATCTGCGCCGTTAGCCTCGCAGGTACCTAGACCACCCGATCAAACACATCTCAGCGACCACATCACGCCACGTGGCCGCACCCGATCCCTCCGATCACGGGCCTCAGATCTGATCTGGCCCGTCGCTCCACGCTCTGATCTCCACCGTTGGATCACAAGATCCAACGGAGGAGACTTCGTCTCCTACCTCGGGTGCCCCCTCTCTCCCACGATCTCTGCCTTGCGGGAGGGGCACCCCCTTCCTATTCTTGGAAGCGCTCCCTCCACCGTCGCCGAGCACCACACCCTCCACGATGGCCCCCACTCATCCCTCATCCTCGCCGGCCACTCTGTCAGCCACGTCGACCTCCACCTCTCTCCCACGAACTCCATAAACCTCGCCTCATCGCCATTCCAGCCGTCACCTTCATCCTTTAAATACCCCCTCTCCGGCCACATTCATGCCCATCCGCCACTCCAGGGAGATCACTCGAGCTCCAAGCTTCCTATTGGTGACAGCAATCGGCTGATTTGTCGAGCGACGACAGAGATCCACTCCGGCGAGATCCTCGGCCCACCGCCGTGTCGCAGCCACTCCTCCGAGCAGCTGCTAGAGCTCGGGACCTTACCGACCCCTTGAGCGACGACCTGGAGCTCGAAGCTGAGCCCCAATCCCCAGGTAACTCCCTCCATCATCCTCCAATCTTCTTCTTCTTTTTCTTGGATTTTCGCCGCTTTTATCCGCCGTCATCACCCATCTTCGCGCCTCCTCAACACTTCGACGAGCTCCGCGTCGGAGCTCTCATCCTCGCTGACCTTTTTACACCTTCAGACGCTCCACTCCACCGTCCATCGATCTCCAGCTCCGCCACTTGGCCGGAGCAACGTCGCCTGACCACCTCACGTCGCCTTAGGCCTCGCCAACCAGCATCACGTCTCCACAAACGCACGCACGAGCTCCGGCTCTATATTTAACATTTGCAGGTGCTGCTTTCATCATTGGCCGGAGCCTCGCCGGAGCTCTCCTCGAGCTTCATCGACACCGAGCTCCAGCCATCCTCCAGGGATCCAGAGACCATCGGAGGCCTCCTTGTGCTCTTCCGCTTCTTCCGAGCTAGGTGGGAGCTGACTAAGCTCATCACCGGAGCTTGGCAACCGAGGCGGAGCTCGGCTGCCTTCACCGGAGCACAGGCCTCTCCTCCGCAGGCGGCGGAGGACTGTTAAAGAAGAAGAAGCAGCCACCGTTCGATCATCTGATCGAACGGTCCTTGCCTCGCCACGCGTCCCTTCGCCGCCCTCATCCTCGACCGTTGATCATCCCTCGGATCGGACGACTCTCCAGCCGCCACGCGTCTTCATCGACATCCCTTGGATCCATCTTGATCCAAGGGCCTTCAGGCCGCCACGTCCCCTTATCCGAGCCTCGGCCTCCAAGCCTAGGCTCGGGTGACCCGAAGCTGCCCCGAGGCTAGTCCGAATCTCCAGAAGGACCCGAGCCTTACTCCGAGCCTCCGACGCCTTCCGAACCTAGGTCGCCCCACGTGAGGAGCACGTGCGGCCGGGGTTATTTGCACAGACACCCCTGGAGCTTTCAGAAATTGCGAAGAGGCCCCTGTGAAGCAGACATCACGTGAGGAGCACGTGTCTCGTGGAAAAATTGCATAGAAGTCCTGCATATTATTGGTAATTGCATTTTAGTCCCTGTCAGCATGTTTACTTATTGAAATTTTATTTTCCAGTATTGTATTTACACCCTTGTGTTTGCACGTGTCCCTAGAGTGCATTTTTCATCATTTTGAAATTCTAAAAATTGCATGTTGTTGAGAATTTTGTCCTCTATCTGTTAGTACACGTGTCTAAATTTTGTTGGCTTAATTGAATTATCAATGAATTAATTGGTTCATTTGTGACATATTTTGCCCAGTGATGCCTTTTGATTTTTAATTAATTATCTATGCCTTCAAAAATCATCAAAAATTCACAGTAGCTTAAGGACATCATTTTCAACACTCCATAAAAATTTCATGTCATTTGCACGCATAACGAGGCCTGAATAAATAGTTGAGTGATTTTCTTTAATTAATTTTAATTAATTCATTTCATAGTAAATTTAAGTTCTGTTAATTTTCCTAGGTCCCTGATCATTAGACCTTCCTAGGATAATTTTAATTCTTGGAAAAATAGTGATTTGATATTTATTAAAAATTAAACACTGAAAATCACTCTGTCTATTTATTTAATTCACAGAAAAATTATTTTGAGTCTAAAAATTCCAAAAAAATTAGCGTAACCTAATTTCATCCCATTTCATAATCTGGCCAAGTTTCATAATTTTTGAAATTAATTTGACCATCTTTCTGAATTAACATTTAATTTGGCTCGATTTTTGCATGTGTCTTGCATAGAAAATAGAAAAAGGAAAAAAATATATTCCCCGAAAATCTTACACTTGGAACCTCGCTAAAATTTGACCTAAGGAGACAGTTGCCTCCCTGAGACCGACCTTGGACTTCACCAAGTAAAAAAAATTTGCCGCTTGAAATTAACTCGAATTTAATTAAAGTGGTTTTTGATATTCCCTCTCGTATCCGACTGCAACGAACGACATCTAATTAATTTGGACATTAATTTGCTCGAATTAACTAAGGGTGCGGGAGCGATGTCACAAATGTAAATTACAAATAGCTCTCTCTTATATATTATAAATCACATTTATAACATATATGATTAATATGGATAATACTATCCGCATTAATCATATCCATGATAATTAAATCATATTTAATCATCTTGGATCTCTATTCTCATGTTTCCAAATAATATGAATCGCATTCACATTATTCATATCTTTTTGATAATTAAATCACATTTAATTATCTTAGATAACTCTCCATATAATATGAATCGAGTTCATATTAATCATGGTAATTAAAATACATTTAATTATCCATTTTCTCAACGCTCGGATACATATATCAACTATGAAATTATCCTGAACTCTTTCAAGGATAATGCGCTTTCTCCACGAATACTTGGAGATAAGGACAGGGCGATTGTATTGTTCCATGTATAGTGACTTGGATATTGAGATCATATCTCAAATCCAAATCGTGGGCCTCCCATAGATGCTTGATTAAATCAAGACCGCAAATCTTATCTTCTCATTGTATCTGAATCACATTCAGATCAATGTCCAACATTTGGACCAAGATATGATTACTTGTCTATTGAGAGGAGTCACTAAAATCCAGATCCGTTTCATCACTCCCTAGGAATGGAAGCATCATGGTTATATAATCGTTTATGATCACATCACCCTCAAATATTACCAATACCTGGACATCCTACATACTGGAAGACTCAGAATAAAACCAAAGTATTAGATCAACCTTACACTGTCTACTTCAGGGTTTTATCAATAAGTTTCTCATTCGATCATTGAGAGTTGGTATAGATCATAAACTTTCCAAAAGCATATATCATACTTAGGTCTTGATCATATACTTTCCAAAAGTATATATCAAACCTACAACTTCAGTCAAGCTTCCAAAGCGAGACGACCATGCACGGAATTTGATTCTTCCAATATCTCATGAGTGAGCTCATGTCTTCTGGTTCAGTAACTGAACCTGTATGATTCCTTTTAGAGATCGTATTACTCATATACCCTTACATGCACACCAGCGCACCGATGTATAGACCTTGATTAGGTTATCAACCTATTGGTATGCCAAATGTACATACTCAGACATATAGTAACACATCTGTCTCCAGTCAGAGGATGTGTGCCTGTATCATGACAGCATACGATATAGGACTTTGGTTATTTCGATCTCGTTAAGTCAACTCTTTGACCTAACTTATCTAACACCTTCGAATCTCTATTCCTATACAGAGGAACTGCATCAAGAGGTCAGTTACATATCAGCCTAAATGAGAAAGGATTGCCATCTCCTACTCAGGCTGGAGATTATCTCTTAACACATTTGACGATGCTTGATGAGTCCTCAATCTAACTCTTTAGATATTCATCCAAGCACCAGCCTCTATGATTCAATAGTTGAATCAACAGCTGTATGATCATCAAGATGGCCATGGTACATAATACTAATTGTACTAAGGGACCTATTATGCAAATTAATTATTCTTCATTTCAGATCAGGGAATGATATTTGCAATAACATTTATTACATAATGGCTCACCGTGGGCTCGCATGTCCAACACTCCGGTGAAGGTAGGAGGTGGGAGATTTGATATCTCGACTCAGAACTTTTCAGGGGGAATGGGATGCTCTAAGGCATAACAAAAGCATAGGGGAGAAGCAGAGGCGTTGGGGAATGGTGACTGGAGCAAAGCTCTGGCAAACTATGGGGAAGGATTTCTAAGCTACGATGATTGATAAAATTAAAACTAAGAACAACAAATAAATCATGCGACTAATGACTACCTAAAAAGTAAGAATAAAGGGGCTTACTAGACCTGGGGAGACCAAGAGCGTAGCTCGCGGTGGAGCTTGGATCAACTCGATTCCATCCTGATTTGACTCACTGTCAACCTTGGAGAGCTTCCAGCTGTCACCAGGAGCATCGATCGTGATTAGGGTTAGGGTTTGAATGGTTGGAAGAGGATCAAAAAATTCAAAATGGATGGAGGTGAGGTATATGTATAGGAGGTCAATGGATGGGGCAGTGTGATCGATCCAGTGGTCCTTGAATCGAAGTAATGTTCTTGCGTGAAAGTGTGTAGATCGAGGCACAAAATCACTGAAGGAACCATGCCCAAAAAGTAAAAGGGTAATTGGGGATAAATCAAGGAAGAAAGTGATCTACGCTTGTCAAACATATACCTTGGGGAGAGTGGGGGTTGACCAAGGTCAACTCTGAGCACACTCCTATTAGTCCACATAGGACATAAGAAGACAAAACAATATAGAATTTAATTAATAATTCGATTGAAAATAGTAAATGATTTTATTATTTTTTAGTTAAAACATAAAAACTGTATTATTTTATGTAGTATTTTATTATGATTTATATTTAATTTTTCTAAGTTAATTTATTATATATTTACTTTTAAAAGTATAAATATAGGTATATTGACCTATGTAATGGGTATATTATTTTTATTTTCTATTTAATTTTATTATATTATATACATAAATTATATATTCATATCTTATTTAAACATATTTTTATTGTAATTTTCTGAAGTAATATGTGCACTTAAATAAATAGATGTATTTATTATATATGTATATGTGTATATATATATATATATTTCATTTTTGTATTTGAGTATAATAATTTATTTTATTGTATTTTTAATTATTTTATTTTATTCTAATTATGTACATGTATTCCATATATTGTTTATAAATCTATAAAATATGAAATAGTGAAAATATAAAGAAAAAATAAATTGATTATTTTATCTAGGTATAATATATAATAGGGGTCCAAAACTTAACTTTTACATCTTAACTCCAAATAAAATGAAACCACCTTAATTAAATAGATTATTAAAAGTTATATACAATAAAAAATGATTTTCGTAATAATTGATAAAATATGGAGGAGATACATGTCTATGCAATTGGGATTTTTTATTTTATTCTGAGTGTAGAAGACACATTGTCCATTATTTTTTTGTGAAATGAATTTTATATTTTTCTATGTATTTTTATCTACATCTTTCATATAAAAAGTTTATTAATTTGAAGTATGAATAATAAATAATAAAATAGGTCCCACATTAGCCTTATTGAAGAATTCTAAATTAGGGATTTGTTGTATTTCTGGCCCTTATCTCCCTCTAATTATTTCTTGTCGATCCAATCATCATGATGCCTAGGTCTCGAGGTTTAGGGCCATTCAATACCTATGGTATTTTTTCTATCTTCTTTATTCTTTTATTTTGGCTTTAAATACAATATTTTATAAATATTTGCATTATAAGTACTGGATACTATTTTATGCGATATAAAGCTATATACAAGCATTTAGCTAGAGTTTAAATGCCAAAATGATAAAAATAAAATTGATAAAATGGAGATTCATCAATCGCATTTTCTCCTTCTCCAGTTTCCCTTCACATTCTGATTGATTCCACTTCCCTTCTTATCATCTCATCTCGACCCAGTCGCTTCTCTGCATTCTATCACAATATGATCCCCTCAAATCATGTTAGACTTGATAATTGACCCCATTCTTCCATTTTCATCAAAGATCGTCCATTCAATCACCCTCGGTCGAGGGTTACTCCACGAACCATGATTTTCCATTTGTAGATCTGTTTGAACTGCTATTAAATTAGATCAGTTTTTTGTATTTATATGTAGAAATATATTGCCGGATATCTGTCATTTAATAGTTACTTAAAATTTCAGATTCAAGTCCGAGATTGATATGGGAACCTTTTTGTGGTTTAAGAGTTTCTTATAATGTCAATGGTTCAAACTTTGGATCACAACATGTATATGTTATGCATGTTAGGAATAGATCTTTGATGGTTCGAATTGTTTTATTATTAATATCTTTTGAAAACTTTAGATCTGAATCGACTAAAACTTTAGATCTATGATCTGTGTTGACCGCTTATTATCTTATAAATAGGAGTCCATCTATCGTTCTCGACAAAAAGACTCCTTTCTCTATTTTATATACTGATAAAAAGCCATTCAGTCTCAATCCTCGAGATTTTGGATGTATTTGTTTCATACATAACTTAGGGCCTCGAGTACTGAAGATGGACCCTTATGTAACAAAGTGCATCTTTCTCGGCTATTCTGGGACATAGAATGGGTATTCTATGATCTGGTCATGCATCATCTTCATATAATTAAGGATGTCACTTTCTTCGAGAGTGAGTCATATTTTCCCAAATCTTTTCATCAGGGGAAGCCTAGTTATGTGAATAGTGAGGAAAGGAGAAGGCCATTTATTTTCTTGGAGATGGTCAAGAGCTAATGCTTGTTGGAGAGTGTAGAAAGGACAGAACAAGTGAGGAGAATGCAAATGGTGAGGGATATGATCAGAAAATAGTAGATGAGAGGCTTTCGATCACGTTGTGGACACAGAAGATTGTGCTATATCAAACACAATCTCAAATTCTCATTGGATGATCCATGTCATGGTAACTTTGTTATTGGCACTGAAAAACTTTCTCATGTTGATGATGAGACTGACCCTGGAAATCATTCTATCGCTATGAGGAAGGCTACGAGATATATTAAGCCATTCACTCGCTATCTTGTTCTCACGTAAATCCTAACTACAAAAAATTTATTACTTTAGTGGATTGTTATGTCATTCTAAGGAATGTCTCTGAAGCCCAAGGTAATGTGAGATGGGAGAACACTATTAAGGAAAGAAAGGAACTCAGGAGAAGAACGATAAATGGGACATTGTTGACATTCTGAAAATGCCCATCTGATTGGATCACAATGGTATCAAGATCCAGAACTGAACCTGAGTATCGTGCACTCGTAAACTGTATCATGAAATTTTTTGGTTAAATTTTTTTTATGGATTACTATGGCCATACCTATAAAGATGTTCTATAATAACAAGGCTGCAATATACCTGGAGAATAATCTTGTTATGCGCGATAAAACCAAGAATGTGGAGATTGATAAATTTTTTATTTGAGAAAAAATCGATATCGATGTGGGCATGTTGTGTCTTCCTTACCAAAAATATGATGATTAGGTTGTTGATCTCTTTACAAAGGTGCTTCTTAGGATGCAATTTGAGTAGAATATAGAAAAATTGGGTATGATTGACATGTATGCCCAACTTGAGGGGGTAGAGGGAATTGTTGAGTTGAGGGATTTATAAAGATAAATAGATTTTTGAATGAGGGACCGTTTACCCATCGTGTCTATATATTATTTTCATCCTACCTCGTTTTCACTATAGTGTTGCATGCCCTAACCTCTGACACATGAGATTAAGTATATGTGCCCGTGTGATTTTTCCTTTATCATAGGATTTTTCACGTAAATCCCTATCCTCGTCTATGTTTGATGTTTGTTATTTATCTACGTATAGCGTAATCTATCTCGACATATACCTTTAATGTCGAGATAAGTTTACCATTGATGTTTATATTAATGTTGGGTCGGGTAAGTCCAATCTTGGCGTTATTCAAAAATAATTGTTTTGATAGAATGATTTTATTATAGTACTGATCTATATTCGATGAGTATATCTATTCGTATTTGTATTCAATAAAGATGAGACAAATTATATGTAATTTGGTTTCATGTATACGGCAACAATTTAAATGTTAACAATGAATATTATTGTTTATTGGATTGTGTGTTCGTGGGCGTGGGCATGGGTGCGTGTGCCTATGAGTGCACGTGTGCATGTGAATGTATATGCGTGTGCATGTGTGTGTTGTGTTAAATGAGTATGCTTCTTGGGAGAATATAAGAGCATGCTCCTATCTTTTTTCCACATTTTTTATTTTTTAAATGAAATTATTTGCTTATAATAATAAGTGGAAGATGTATTTCAAATTTCATACAAAGCAAACATTTCTAACATGTTCATATGGAGGATGTCAGTTTCAACAATTCTGAGACAATTACAATTTGGTATACTTGATGCATGGGATAGAGAAGCAGATTCGTCTGAGGGGTACCTGTGGAATCTTATTCCACGGGACCCCCAGGCGAATATATATTTTGTTAACTACCCCAAGGAAGCCCTGACTTGAGGTAACGGCTTCCATAGTAGGGAGCCATCACTTGAAGTCACGACTCCCACTGAAGGAAGTCGTGACCTCAAGTCATGGATATGGGTTGAATATAGACAGAGCGCGACCCCCCCCCCACACGCATAGAACCCTCGTCTTCCATCAACTGCGGCACGCCCCAGCCACCCCCAGCCACTGCGGCACGCCCCAACCACTCCACGCCTCCCCAGCCACCCCCTCCGCGTGCACGCCCCCTCCCGTGCCGCCACCTCCTCCCATTCCTCTTGTAGAGGTGCTCCATCTCATCCACTGTGAGTGAACCCTAGCATTGTGTTTCTATTATTTTATTTTGTTTTGTATAAGCCACATATTGTATACTTAGGAGTGTAATTTTCTCACGTGTAATTTTAATTACTCTTATTTTTCAAGATAGTCGAAGCAATGGAAGTGTTGTGCTTGTGCCATGTTGGTGGAAAGATTTGTAAGGATGGCAAAGAAGTCAGATACGAGGGAGGTCGGGTGAAACCCATAAAAATTGGGATGGGTTTGACATTCAATGGATTGGTCGAGATGATTGCAAAATTATTTCGTCTTGACTTAACCAATGGTTCAGAGTTACATGTGTTTCACAAGATGATAGAGAATAATGAGACTTTTTTGGTTGATGTGGAGTATGATGGTGACATTGACGATGTTTTGAACTGCGCTGAGATGATGGGAAGCTCCTACATACCAGTTTTATTTATTGACATTGTATGCACAAGAGCTCCTATGTGTATACGCCAAGCTGTGACGACGGCTCCAAGAACACATGTTGTTTCTCGTACATCTGATGTGTCCACATGCGGAAGGGAGATGATGACAACAGTAAATTTCTCCAACCTTTGGGACCCTCTCTGAATGACCCCATCTACACTATAGGGGAGGACCACGATCCCGAGATTGATCGTATGATGGAGGATACCCCACAGAACACTAATGATGAAATGGAAAATGATGATGGAGAAATGTTGAATAATGAGAACGAGACGATGCGTGTTGAGTCTGGCATTCCCGTTTATAACATACGAGGCGGTGATGGTTACATCCGTAACGGTGCTGACGTTATGGGAATTCATGACGGAATGGCAAATTCAGATGAGTTAAGAAATGGGATGACATTCAAGTCAAAAGAAGACTTGATTTATTCGGTCAAGTTGTTTCACATCAAGCATCATTACAATTTTGAGGTGCAAGAATCTGACCGTCATGTATGGGTTATTGTAGCGAGAAGAGCAGGGGTTGCCTTTGACGGCTGCGTGGACATCGTCTCCCACTTGATGGCTTCTTTGTGATTTCAAAATTAGATGCACCACATACCTGCTTGCATCGCATAGCAAACCAAGATCACCCTCAACTTGATTGCAATTTCATGGCACAGGAATTTCTGAATCAAATCAAGATCTCACCAACAGTGAATGTTTCATACATGCAGCAATTTATTTCTGATGAGTTCGGGTATATGGTGAGTTGTCGGAGGATATGGGATGCTAGGAGAAAGGGTATAGAGACAGTATACGATGATTGGACGGCTTCATACAATGAATTGCCATACTTGTTCCGTGCATTTGAGACATCAATCCCAATAACCGTGACCGATCTCCACGGGGAATCTGTTGGTGGATATGAGAAGCTATTCAAGTGGACTTTCTAGGCATTTGGTTCATGTATCAGTGCATGGAGACACTGCAGATCTGTTGTTAGCATCGATAGTATTCATATGCATGGTAGGTATAAGCAGAAGGTGCTCATTGCGTGTGGCGTTGATGCAGCAAATCACATCCTACATCTTGCATTTGCCTTCGTGAACGAGGAGGACGAAGACAGTTGGTGTTTGTTCCTGGAGAGTTCAGCTTCATATTTTTAGGGATCATATTGGTCCAATTTGTGTTATATCAGATCGCGCACCAGGAATTCCTGGAGAGGGGCCTATTCCTGAAGCATTGAGCAAGATGAATCCAAGCGCCTTCATGGGTGGGTAATTCAAGAAAGGCCTGAAACAATCCTTCTTCGAGCTTTTTAAATACAAGTTTTTTAGGAATATGGTGTTTTTTCCCTACAGGTAATAAAGCTCTGTGTGGAGCTCCTCTTCCGCAATGCAGCTCAATCTATAATGGCCGACTGCACCACGGCGCCTACGACAAAAACTCGTCCGCCATATCAGCCATCGTCATCATCTCGTTTGTGGCCCTCCTCGCGCTCATCCTGACGCTGTTGGTCCTCCGCCGCCGCCGCCTCGATGAGGAGCAGCAGCTGGGGCGACCCCCGTCCATGAAGGCCTCCGCCAAAAAGATGGCATCCATGAAGAGGGAGCAACCCGAACGGGCGATCAATGCCAACAGCGCCGGGAGCGGGAAGCGGGCGGGCGGGGGGTGGGGGCTGCTGGGTTGGGTCCATCCTCGACGCGGCTGCCGGCGGCTGCGCGGGGAGGCATCGCGGGGGTAGGGGGTGCTGGGTTGGATCCATCCTCGACCCGGGGGAGCTTGCGGCCGTCGAGGTGGGGGTGCTGGGTTGGATCCGTCCTCGACCTGGGGGAGCTGGCGGCTGCCGGGGGCGGGGGGAGTGTTGGGTTGGTTGCCGGGGGCAGTGGGTCGAGACGGAGGGGGGAGCAATGGAGGCTAAGCAGGGGGAGGGAGAGGGAGTGGCACTTATTGTAAATTTGATAAATAAAATAGGCATAATATACAAGAAGATAACAAAATCTGATTAACTTTAACGGCTTAATGGATGAGAGTTAACCACAGGGTCTGTAGAGTAAGAGTTAGCAAGATTACGGGGTCGTGGGAGGAATTACGATGTTTCAAAGGTCGTAGAGGTAATTTCAAAAGATTACAGGGTCTGCTGGGTAAATATCCCTTAAAAAAATCCAACTTAATTAAAGTAATATTTAACATACAAGTTGTCTCTCACCCTCAATAAGTGCAACTAATTTACGTCTCTACGCGATTTGGAGAAAGACGGAAAGGATATCTATCAAAGTCGGTCAGGACTTACGCGATCAAAATATCGCCCAAATACAAAATGGAAAAACAATATTTTATTGGGATTTTATCACTGTGCCCCTCTGAGATATCACAATATCAGTTATGCCCCTATCTTTTTGATAATATCAGTTGTGTCCCTCACTTCTTGCTCCGTCATCAGTTGTGCCCTTCCGTCAGATTGACCGTTAAAAAATTAAAATAACCATGGTTTATTCAAACCATGGAGTGGTTAAGAAGGGTATTATGGTCATAATTCCAGAGCGGAGCTCGAGGCTGCACCGTAGCTAGAGGTCGAACTCCGGTGAGAGCTTCTCCTCGTCCGAGTGGTCGGAGTCGCTCTCCCATCTCGGAGCGGAGCTCGAGGCTGCACCGTAGCTCGAGGTCGAACTCCGACGAGAGCTTCTCCTCCTCGAGTGGTCGAAGTCGCTCTCCCGTCCCGCAGGGGGAGGTGCAGGCTGGGGGAGGAGGTGGGGCTTGGGCGTGGGGGTCGGCGTGGGGACGGGGGAGGGGAAGGCTGGGGCAGAGGGGTCGCAGGGGGAGGTGCGGGTTGGGGGAGGAGGTGGGGCCTGAGCGCAGGGGACAGTGCAGGGACGGGGGAGGGGTAGGTTGGGGCGGAGGGGTCGCAGGGGGAGGTGCGGGCCGGGGGAGGAGGAGGCGTGGGGAGCGGGGCGAGGGGACAACGGGCCAGGGGAGGAGCCGCAAGGGGAGGTGCGGGCTGGGCGCGTGGGGCGGCGGGGGCAGGAGGAGGCGCGGTGGAGGAGGAGACGTGGGGAGGGGGAGGCGAGGGGACAGCGGGCCGGGGGAGGGGCCGTAGGGGGAGGTGCGGGCTAGGGGAGGAGGTGCGGCTTGGGTTTGTTGGGCGGCGGGGGTAGGAGGATGCGCAGGGGAGGAGGAGGCGTGGGGAGGGGGAGGTGAGGGGACAACGGGTCGGGGGAGGGGCCGCAGGGGGAGGTGTGGGCTGGGGGACGAGGTGCGGCCTGTGTGCGGGGGGCGGAGGGGGCAGGAGGAGGCGCGGGGGAGGAGGAGGAGAGGGGACGGCGCAAGCTGGGGGAGGGGTAGGCTGGGGCGGAGGGGCTGCAGGGGGAGGTGCGGGCTGAGGGAGGAGGTGCGGGCTGGGGGAGGAGGTGTGGCCTGGGCGCGGGGGGCGGAGGGGGTGGGGGGAGGATGGGCCGGCAGGGAGGTCGGGGCGGTGGGGCGGAGGGGCGGCAGCAGGTGGGAGAGGAAGAAGATGGGAGAGGAGGAGGAGAAGAGAGGAAGAAGACGGAGGAGGAGGAGAAGGGAGGAAGAAGACTTTCCGATCCTTTTTTTTTAAATTTAATTCCATATGTGTCCTTGAAGTTAACGTCCGTTTGCACTGTGGATGAACGGTCACTAACCCGAGGGGCACAAGTGATATATTAGCAAGAAGTGAGGGGCACAACTGATATTACTAAAAAGATAGGGGCATAACTGAAATTGCGATATCTCGAAGGGGCACAAGTGATAAAATCCCTATTTTATTTATGAACAATATGGCAGAGCCAATGCAAACACCCATCCTCCCTCTATTTAGACGAAACAGAGTGTACGGAAGGTAATTAAACAGAGAAGGGCTTCCGATTCCTTCCTTTTCTTCTACCGATCGTCCATGGCTGTAAGTCTATCTCGTTTCGAATTTAAATGATGCTGTCGATTCTCATACTTGTTTTCATGACCATGATGAAGAGGGTCAACCACGGTGTTGACTACCGCGAGGACGGCGATTCAAAGTTCAGATTGAAGATCATAGAGAAGGTCCCCTGTGTTTGTTGTGAGAACAATCACATGTCTTCGTGGTTGCCCTCTTCCTGTCTCTCTTGTTCTCGCTCCATCCATTCAATTTGGATCCCATCGGCGAAGACCCTCTTTGGATTCATAGCAGCGTTCCTCCTCGGTGTCGTCGTCTGCTCGCGTTGGAATGAGCCGGTAAGCGTGCATCACTTCCTAGTTCGTGCTTACTTAATCATGGTTTGCATTTCGATGTTGAGAGTTGATCGTAATTGTTGTCTCTCTGTTTTTTCAATCTTTTTCGGGCTAATATTCAATGTTTTTGTGAAGGAAGACTAAATTTCTGGATTGAAGCGCTTATTTTTCAATTATTTTTTTTACATTAAATTATAACAATTCTATATTTTAGCTTTATTTTCCGGTTTTCTCCTCCGATACTTTCGTTATCTTTACCCTGTTCGAGAGGGATATCTTTTTTTATTCTGAGAAAAAATGAACTTTATTACTCCTTGTCCCTTGTACTTAGAGTTGTGTGTAGAGATGTATGTTGATCAGATTTTAGCTTAATCCGTGTTCAATTTAATATCAACGTATTTTTATTTTTTGAATCCAATCCAAACTAGCAAATACTTCAATACAATTCGACCCAATCCATCGGATTACACATTAGGAAAATCAATTCACAAAATAATCATAACATACATTATCCTTATTATCAGTATTTATTTCTTTGTCATCTCGGAACCAACTATTGAAACAAACTTCGATCCTTATCCCAAATCTGAAGATAATTCAATGAACCACTACAACAAAATTGAGCATTAGCCGTTGTTAAAGAAATATTGGTGATATTGTTCACTGCGAAATGATTTTTTGTATTTGAATTTAGCGGTGAATGTCATATATGTCATTATATCATTAGCAACGTTATCCGCTGCTATTTTTCAAATATCTAATTAATCATCACTAAATTTTGAACTAAAAAATAGCAATGATTAGTTGATATTTTTAAAAATAATAATAAATAAACGTTGTTATGTGAACCGTTGCAAATGATATAACAACATATATATTATCTATCGCTAATTTCAAGTACGAAAACTCATTTTAGAATCATCGTTATATATTTAAAAATGGCTTATTTGGTCACGTAATAAAAAAACATTATAACTCAATTTTATTGTTGTTAACATCGATTTAACGACTTTTTTTACTCATCATCAAATCGTACCTAACTTCTGCCAGATCGTCAACCCCACTGCACGAGTCAATGTGCTGTTGCAACTTTATTTGTACGTCCAATGTGCTTAATCACCGAATGCAATTGGCTTTCTGTGGAAAAAAAAATAAATGCTCATTATGTTATGTAAGTTTACACGTCAATCTTTATCTTGATTACAACATCACCCATACTTTATGCAAATTACTTGTGGTAAAAAAATATAACGTTTTAAATGAATGCTCATTGATTTGTCTATTAATTGCCCTTCGTTTTATTTTTATATTATTTTAGTTAATTTTGATGCTTATTCGATAAAGTTTTAAAGGATCAATTAAAATCAATTTTCCCCTATTTTATAATAGTTGATGGATGTGACGCACACACAAGTTTCGTATAGCTCAGCAAAGTACTTTTTCAGTTCATAATTTTAGGAAAAAATTAACTTTTTAGACGTGTATCCGTAAAACTGGAGGAGGGAGGGTATGAACGAAATATTATTTCCAGAAGTATCAATGTAAAGTTCCCAGGAAAATATATTTTCTAGGATGGGTAATTTGCATCTTCTGACTTGAAAATCAAACTAATTTTGCAGTATAGTGATGGGAATGGCCTGCGTCTGCCATGGAGCATGAACTACAAATCCCTCACCTCACCATTCGAAGATCATACAAATTTCTCTCAAGAATCCAAACTCCACCACCGCACCAATTTCACCTGTCCCAACTCCGGCGGAAACCTGATCTGCACGTCGCATAGGCGGGAGCAATCCGTGGCGACGTTGGAAACCGGTTCTCGACCGGCCTGTCCGGAATACTTCCGGTGGATCCATGAGGACTTCCGGCCGTGGAGGGACACCGGCATCACACAGGAAATGGTGGAGGCGGGGCGGCAGTTCGCGCACTTCCGGCTGGTGGTGGTGGACGGGAGAGCCTACGTGCAGCACTATGCCAAGCCGTTCCAGACGAGGGACGTCTTCACATTGTGGGGGATACTCCAGCTGCTGAGGCTGCACGGCGGCCGGCTGCCGGATCTGGATCTCCTGTTTGACTGCAACGACACACCACGAATCCTGGCAGCTGGGTACAGGCAGCTGAAGAAGGAGGCGTCGATGCCGCCGCCCGTCTTCCGGTACTGCGGGGAGATCGGCACCGTGCAGATCGTGTTCCCGGACTGGTCCTTCTGGGGTTGGTATAGCACGTCGACATCATTATTGCCATTAATTCATGCATGGATGGTATTAAAGTAAAGTAACATGTGATTTGGGTGGCAGGCCGGAGGTGAACATAAAGCCATGGGAGACGCTGTTAGAGGAGCTGAAGGAAGGAAGGAGGAAGAGGAAGTGGGTGGACCGGGAGCCTTCCGCCTTCTGGAAGGGGAACCCACTCGTGTCCAACTCCAGGAAGGACCTTCTCAATTGTAATGCCTCCCATGGTCAAGACTGGAATGCTCGCATCTTTATTCAGGTATAAATATTCAATTTATTATTATTATTATTATTATTATTATTATTATTATTATTATATGAAGCTTAAGAAATGACTCCTATGGTCAGTAACATCGAGCATATGCAATTTATCCTCACCACCACCATCCATAAAAAGAGCGAGAGTCTAGGGTGGAATTGTCGTGACCGGCTGTATGTATGTATTTTCTGGATAATCCTCCATGAGTGTCATTAGTGTACTCTGCTGGGAAATTTGTTCCCGCCTCTTCTCTGGAAAATCACTTTATCTATCCTAGAGAAGGGGTAAAAACTTTAGGGAGCATTTAGTTCGGGAATAAGCCGTAATAAAGATAGGAAATAAGAATATTAATGGTATATTCTATGTTGGATTGGAAAGATACGAATAAAGAGAATATGATAGAATAAGGATAGATAAAATGCAATAGAGATAAGAATAACAATGAAATAAGGTAAAATAATAGGATGCGGATGAGAATAACCGTACTCTTGGAACATGTTGGATGAGAAATTGACCCCTTATTTGAGTACTTATTATGCAAACGAACAGGGCCTTAAGGTACACCTTTCAATTCCGCATTTTGATGCTTTCACCCAATTATATCTAGTCCCAATGTATTGCATCCCACAACCGGAAGGAATTTTTATTTTGAAGGATGATAGCATTTATGTTGTCCGAACATAAGAGTAGGTTCTTTCTTGACTCGATCGACTCGATCGACTTATGACTGCCCTTACGTCATTTTTTGAAATCCTTTTTGACGAAGCGCCAAAAGTTTGAGTCGGCTTTTTTATTTGCACAAATTATATGGAATATGTATATCTTTCTAGTGGGAGGAGCGGATAATCTTTGAAGTGACGGTACGACTACTCTCTTGGATTTTAATAAAGGATTTGAATGGCGTTTTTTTAGATCTTCCCAGTTTAAGATCCATCGATCATCATTATCTCTTGGCTGATATATTTGTTTCCAGTTCGCCTCACGACCAGTTTTTCATTTGTATTCCATTGCCAAATAAATCCATTCCTCTTTTTATCGTTCTCTATGATGATATGATTGGATTTAGGGATTCTAGTTTGTGGGTTATGAATGGAGTCATTGTTGGGTTTAAAAGTGCTAGAGGGGGTGGATAAAATCTAGGATTTTCTATTGGGGTTAGAACATGAGTAACCCCTGCTTGTGGAAGCATGGGATGGGATCAAAGATCCCCAAGGTGGAACCCAGGTCCGTAGACCTCTTCCAAAGATGGATTCTCCACTGCTTCTTCTTCCATCTCCCGCACTTTCGCACGAGCCAAGCACCATGGGAGGAGGGAACCACATGAGACCTTCACCAGACTCGCACACGAATGATCATAGTGGAGTTAGGGTACATGATGATGATGTCCCAGCTCTCTCTGTTGTATTTTCTATCACGATTGTATAGGTTCCGCTCGTTGATAAACATAACAAAAGGAGGAGAGGTGTCCAAGATAAGTGGGGCCCTCTATAAGTGATGGGAGCCAGTTTTGCACATGCAGTCTACCACCAGCTATGACGAGAACACCATCGGAGGTCACTTACTGTACTTCCAGATATGCACCTGCTATGGCCTAAATGCCATAACAAGTTCAACCTATTGTGCTTCCCAAAACCGACATGTTTGGTCTGAATGCCATAGTAGGTGACCTGTTGCGCATCCCAAGATGTGCATGTTGTGGTTTCTGCAACTGCTTCATCTACTACAGCACCACCTGATGTGGTGCACTTGCTACACATATTGTGCGTAGAATCACCATGGGATGAACCATAGTAGGCCACCTTCTATCAACAATCTCCCCATCTATCCAATGGGTGGATGTTGAAAATATCATAGTCACTACTGCTCAGCTCTCTACATAGCTGTAGCTTGTCACGAGTCACTGTCTTTGTCAGCATATCTGAAGGATTCTCACATGTGTGAATCTTTCCAGGATGAATTGCTTCTTATCATTGGCACTTCTCAGCAAATGTTATTGCAGATCAATATGTTTAGCGTGAGCATGGTGCATTGTGCTCTTACTCAAATCAATAGCACTCTGCCTATTACAAAAGACTATTGTCTGAATATCATCACAACCAAGTTCACCTAGAAATCATTGTAGCCACAACATTTCCTTAGCACCTTACGCTGCAACAATGTACTTTGCCTTGGTCAGGAAGAGTGCAATGCATTTCTACAGCTTGAATTTTCATGATATCATTTACCCTGCAAAGGTAAAGATGTAACTAGACGTAGACTTCCTCTGGTGTACATCGCATGCCATGTTAGCATATGTATAGCAATGTAACTTAGGATATGTCTCTTGAACATAAAATATAAACTCAATGTGCCTCCTATATACCAGAAGATCCACTTCACCGCTTCCAAGTGATCCTTCCCTAGATTCAACATGAAGTTTCTCACAACACCCACAACATATGCTATCTTCGGTCTCGTTCTCACCATCACATACTTGAGGCTACTTACCACAAACTGGAAGGGTACTTTTGCCATCTTTGATTTTGCCTCAAAGGTAGAAGGGCATGTCTCCTTACTTAATTTGCACTGATCTACAAGAGCCGTGCTAATGGGCTTTGCAAATTTCATGTTGGATCGCTCTAGGATGTGCTCAACATACTTTTCTTGTGACAGCCACAACCTATGATTCTGCCTATCACGAACAAGTGGCATACCCAGTACGTGTTATGTCTTTCCCAGATCTTTCATTTCAAATTCTTTGTAGCGTCCTCCTTTTAGCTTTGTCCACAAATTGGAATCTTGACCAACTATAGGTATATCACCTACGTAAAGCAACATACTAATGAACATACCATCATGGAAACATTGTACGTATATGTAGGGATCTATAATGGTCCTTATTTGGAAAGTCGATTTTGGGACTTATTATACAACTATACTAAGAACCTATATATTTTATATGTAATACATATTATGATATTTCGAGTTGGTTTTTTTTAATTTTATTATTTTCCTCTTGTATTATATTTTCCATTAAAAATAAAATAAAATTACAAAATTATAAAATTTAAAAGAAACAACCTTAGAAATTCACTTATAGGTATAATTAACCTGACGAAAAGATGCTATATTTTATGTAGATCATCTACTACGTACATCATCAAAACCTGTCAAATATGTTTACATTCCTTATAACTGGTATAACTAGAACAAACTATTAAAAATGTATCCCATTAACATGAATAAAAATTGCAAAATTAAAAATACCTATAACTCAGCTTTTTTTTATAACTCCAATTCTGAGCAAAATCTGGGAAAACTTCTATAAAGTTGTAGATCTAGAAATTTTGATTAAAATTCATATATCTAATTTATGATATAAGATCATTTGATATTTGTTTTCTAATTTACAAGGATATTTTAATTTGCAAATTCTCTAGACACTTAGATGTCATCTTCAACCTCACACAATGCATCAGATATCGTTGCAAAATGCTCCTCCCTCATGTCTACCTCGATTTCCAGCCTCGATCAACCATTTACATTCATCCAATCGTAATTTGATAGCTTGCACCTTCATCTATAATGCACAACATCCCATGTTAGCAAGCTAATAAAACTCTCACCAAGTTGAACTTTCAACTCATGTTACCTCTACTAACCTAAACCTTGATTTCACTCTAGTGAGCCTTGATTGTGTTAGAGTCTCGAGGCTGTGATTTGGAGCAAAAGGAGGGTGCATGGTAATAAGGGCAATGTCTAAAGATCCTTCTTGAACCGCACAATCCAAATGAACTTTGGGTCTAACTTCCCCTACCTCCGTTGGGGGAGAGACAAAGATCAGAGAACTCTACAAGCTCAACCACAAGTGGTTTACTACATTTTTCTCTATTTTAGAGCGTAGCTCTTTCTCTACCATATCCCTCATACATTTGCAACCCTTTCTCCTTCTATTAACAAATTTCACATTTCTTCCAAATAATCTAATCCCACCTTCTCTCTTTTATTCCACCCAATTACTCTTTCCATTGTCCTCTAAATCAATTAACCTCCTAGTGACGTTGACGATAATACCCTCAATCGTATCAATCCTTCAGGAGGGTCCACGGTCCCATGAATCCCCTTACCATAGAGAAGGTAACCCTCTTTGGCGACCTTGAAATTATTTATATACAATCACATCGCTCTCTATTACTTACGTGCATCAAGCTTTGTATTGATAAGTGACTTCCCATCTTCCCCAAACGATGCGTTGTGAGATTCACCCCGATTGATCGAACCATCAACCTCAAGACTCCAAGATCCATGTACTGCATTGATTAAGCAAATTTTACTCCTTCATTGAGGGATGAAATGTTGATAAGGTTATGATTTAACTCATGTACTTCATGCTTGGAATCAAGGACATTTGATTCCTCTACTTTGAGTGGCTAAAAGTTACACCACCCCATCGTTCATCCTCACCAAAAAATATTCATAAGTATCTTATGCCTCCTTGTTTTTCATAGAACCCTGGAATGGGGAGAATTAAGAAGAGAACGAGATAACTGATATGAGCATTGAAGAGGCACATCACATTGTATATCTCAGTACAACAATAATTGACACATCGGAGCTCCTCCCAAATGATTCCTCTATCCAGGGGTTTCTAATTGGAGAAGAATGCGTAAAAGGATGACATGTGGAGGATTTTTTGCCCTCCAATATGAAGGGGTGAATTTTTTGCTAGCATGCCCTTATCTTTTTGTTGGGTACGATTAAGAGTCACCATTAGGGGAGCTCTTTAAAGGTAGGAATACATATCCCTATATACATATTAGTTCTAAATGTTTATTTTGAATTTGAACTTTATTTTACTTCTGCAACTAGGTCCCTAATTATTTCAATTCATAAATTTCTTATTTCTAACATTTTTGAGTAATTTCAATTTTGATGAGCTTGTTTCAAAAATATCCCAATATTTTATATTAATTTCATAATTTTGGATAGTTCATGATATATCTAGAATATATTTTGTGAATCGATGTTTTGGACCATGAAATCATTTTTGGCATTTAATGTTTAATTTCAGCTTGGAAAATTTTATTTTAGTGTCCCATATATACTATCAATCTGATTTTAGTTTGCAAAAAATTACGATTATAATTGATTAAAATCCAGCATAAAAAATCACTTTTTACCTTATTTTATTCTCTAAAAACCACATATTTGTCAAAAATATATGGAATGCGTATTTCAAAATTTGCACACAAGTCCTCTAAAAAAATCTTTACCAAAATCCACATAGTTTGATTAAAAACAATAAAAAATGTAGATAATTTTTATAAAATTTGCAAAACTCAAAAATACAAAACGAATTCCCATTTTGGGCCTCTCGCTGCCTTGTGCATTTTAAAATATCCTTTGGAATTTTTAGGGACATTTTCCTATTTATATTCTATTTCTTTCTTCCTAACTTTTACTTTCTCTTTTCTTTCTATTTTATAAAATACCCTAAAACATTGAAAATGACTTTACAAACACCATCCAAAATTAAAACACAAAAAATATTTCCTTTTATTGTTCATTTTATTAGCATCATTTTATTATATTTCAAAATATTCAAAATATAAGTTTTAACATTTTTTCATTAATACTAAACAAGCATTCAAAAACTCATTCAACATCAAAATCATAAAATCTATAAATTAAAATGAAAACAAAATTTAAAAGTAAAAACCAAATAAAATTTATGAAAACCTTATAACCAAAACTATGATATATATATATATATATATATCTTATTTGTATATATCATTAGCATTGTTGAGTCATTATCCTTCACACACCTAGGTTGCAATTATATATGGAAGTTTCCTCCTAAAATTCTACCATGGGGTCTGCCCATGTAAAATAAATATAAACTCGTCACTCCCATATTTTATTAGTTTTGAGAGAAAGATTTCCTATACTACACTAATTGTTAATTCCTTGGAATTAATACTTAAAGAATTGCAGGTATCGACTACAAGACACAACCATGATTTTATCATCTAGGAAATACATGATTTCTAGTGAAAATTTTACATACAAGCAGAAATGATTTTTTTTGTAAAATTTGTTGGCATATATTATGTATTTCAATTGTAATAAAATAGTTTTCTAAAATATATATCAATGAACATTTTGGAATTCATAATAATACAAATAAATATCTTCAACATATATGATTGTTATATTTTTACTATTTTAATGTTATTCAATTAAAAGATACTCAACGAAAGATATACTTAAATGCTCATAATTCCATTCCAATAACAAACCAAATTATGAAGCATCACTCTCCTAAAACCAAATACACAATATAGCAATGATTTCCAAAATATTTATAATTATACACCATTTTGTTGTCGTGACCACTCTCATTCAAAAATTCCCATCTTTCTTGCAACCACCTTGATTTACTTCCTAAAACTAATTTCCTTCTAGGATGAAAATGTTGTAAATTCGAATACAACTCTACGCTACAGCGAAGGGTTCAATTAATTTAAGGACTGAAATCTATATCTATACCTTATTTTAAAGCTAGATTTCACCTAGCTCTTTCTCTAGGATGGCATGTGGCCTGCTCTCGTGCAGGCGTCATTTAATTTCCCTCCCTCTCACTCTCCCCTCACAAGTCTCTCCCAATTCTCTCGCAACATGTCTCTCTCCTCTAACTATTTCTTTCTTTGTCCCAACATGTCTCTCACCCTCTATTTTCCATCTCCTTCACTCTTATCCCCCTCACACTTTCTTCTCTCAGTCCATTCTTTCTCTCTATGTTCCCCCCTCTCTCTCTCACGTGCCTTTCTTCCATTATTTCTCTCAACGATATTTGTCCATTTATCTTTCTTTTACTATCTATCTCTCATATTTCTATATTTAGACATATCGATATCATCGCATGTAGATCCTCTCATAATACATAAAGTAACTGTCCTTACAACACACTTATAAGATCTCTCTTAAAATAATATATTATAAAATATTTTTTTAGTTTTATATATTTATTTATATTATTGCACAAATTAACATAAATGAAAAATTAAACTCATTACATGCATGATAATACATATATATGCATATAATGTATCCCCCGCAATACATTTACATTATCTCACGCTTCATTCCTTTATTTAGAATAGTATTTGTATGCATTTTTTGTTGAGGATTATATATTTATCTATATCTATTGCACGCAAATATACAAGTGAAAATGAAACTCAATGCAAGTGTTTAACTAATTTGTCAATGTTTCATTAAATACTATGTTTTAGGTACGTATTAAATATATAAACAATATTGTAGTTCAAGACATTTATACGATCATATTTTATATAGTAATTTTAAGCCACCTTATTAACACATATTCTTATTACCACTTCATTATATTTGTTAAAAAAATAGAAGAATATTTTTCTAATAGTTGTTTTTTAAAAGGAATGACAAGACAAAATACCTTTTTCTTAATTTTACATTAAATCAAATGTTTATATTATATTTTTCTAAAAGACATGGTGCACGATTACAAAAGATAAGATTCTAAGGAATTTTATTACATATGTAATTTTTGAAAAATATTTTAATAATAAAATAATCAAAATTGGCATATACAAATTTAAATAAGTTACATGTATAGCTCGAATTTACGTATAAATTTATCATATCATTCATAACGTTTAATCATGTTCTTCAGGTTTAGTTATATACATGTGCGGAGGGAGAGGGGGCGGGTAGGGGAAATGCCCCCTCCCAAACCCCCCTCTCAAATTGACAAATTATTAAAGGGTCCTTGTCATTTTCCATTTTTAGCATCATTTCTCCCATTGTTGGGAATTTTTATAAAGGACAACTTTTTTTTTTAATTTCCTTAAAGTACTACCTCCATTCATTTCCTAGTAAAATCTGTTTATATCATAATAATTATGCCAAATAGGTGAAAGAATGTATAAAATTATGTTATATTATATACTTAAAAATAATTATACAAGTATATTTATGTTTGAAAATGGATAAATAGATACAGATAGGGAGGTTTAAGGATATCAAAATGATAACCATATCTGTATATATTTTAAAACGGATACGAATGTCAAAATACGTATAAAACAGATACAGTAACGGTGGGATAAAGATATATTTATACTTGTTTACATTCCTGATTCATATCCCTCATTTTTCTAAATTTCCAAGAAATGATTCAACTCCAGTCTTCCACTCCCCCTTATCCTATTAGTTTATATTGAAATCAATCCAACCTCATCTCTATCATTCATGAAAAGTTGTTCTCCGTCACTTCATATGTAAAACCATTGATCTAGCAATGTTAGAACGATAGCAAGCACACATTCTTCAGGTAATTCTCAACTCCACTAACTTTGCCTCCTTCATAGTAGTCCCTCACATTTGACTTGGTGTGATTTCATTGTCCAAGTAGTCCGGCATGTTGAGGACTCAGTACAGCTTCATCGTCGGCACATTGATGACTCGCCACCACTAATAGTCCAAAGTCCACTTTTCCATTCACGTGACTACATTTGCATCGGTCATCCATTCGTCGGTACAATTATTTATCATATATTCATATTTTTTATGTTATGCAATTGATCTAATATCTAGATAGGAGGTCTACATCTTATGTATTTACCTTATATAAATCAAGATCAAATTAGAAATTAGTATTAGTGTACAAATATTTTAGTTGATCTCAATATTCTAGTATTCACAATTCGATATTCACTTATAATTGGAGATTGGAAATACGTATAGATATCTAAACCATTTTTCGAAGATTGATGAAATATGGTCATGTCGTATATCCAATCATATGTCATCTCATTTTATTTTAGGGTTGGTTACATGTCATTGATATATATATATATATATATATAGGGAAAAATGTATATGCCCCCTAGGGGGAGCTAGCTTAGCTCCCCCCACCCCTTTTTCACATATTTTTTTTATTTTTTTTTGAAATCTAGAACCGTGTAAATTCATTATTAAATCCCTATATTATGTCATTCAAATTTCATGCGAAACAGAGACTCATACGACCTCCATCCAAACGGGGTCGATTTAAAAATCCTGTTATCGTTAAAAAATGACTGTCTGGATGGAGGCCGTAGGAGTCTCTGTTTCACATGAAAATTTTATGACACAATATAGGGATATAGTGATGAATATTCAAGGAAAAAAAATTTCAAAAAAAAATAAAAAATTGAAAAAAATAGGGCAGGGGGAGCTAAGTTAGCTCCCCCTAGGAGGCAGCCCCATTTTCCTCATAAATACATACATACATACATACATACATACATACATATATATATATAGCCCTTTCAAATAGGACGCAGTCCTTCCTGAGTTCAGGAAGGCCAGCCCTTTTTTGTATAAATCACGAACACTTTAGTAGAATACGTATACAGTTTGTATTATTGGTGCATGTTATAAATACAAAGCCACATACAAAACTGCGCATTATAATAGAAACATTAAAATTTCACATTATAATACAGAAATGTATATGTATTCTACTAAAGTCATCCTGTTTTATACAAAAAAGAGGCTGGCCTTCCTTAGGGATGGAATGACCAAGTCCTATTTGAAAGAAATCCTATATATATATATATATAGGGTGCACTTGAATTGAGGTGGCACCTTTCCTTGATTAAGGAAAGGTTTCATCTTAGGCCGTGGGATGAAGATTGTACGAAGGAGATTGAAACCACTATGTGGTTTTCGTGACAACTAACATTCCTAAAATGAGGGATGGTTAAATTAATGCTAAATAAAATATTACACGTCACAAATCATTCTATATTTAGCAAATAAGCATGGTTAAGAACACATCATTTCCGCAAAATCTCGGTTGATTAAAAGCAACTTATTTTGAGATAATCTGTTATGATATTACAAAATATTGTGCTATTTTACATCTTTATGTCATATTTTACAGCATATAATCTACCGCTTGTACGGAAAAATGCTAAAAGACGTAGACATATTTTACACATATTAAATTAAAAAAATTACATTCGGCTGCGTAATAAAATACGAAATTGAAAAAGACATTGCAAACTCTCGTATACGCATATACATAATTAGAAATTTAGACATAAGGAAATGTAACATTGAATTACGTTTTATATCTATAATTTACACGATACAAACGACAACTACAATTTTATAAAATATTTTACAATGTCATTATGATAACTGTAGAATATTTTTTACAAACTTTTAAAAAAGCTTACCAACACTTTTCATATTTTACGTGTAAATTGTATATTTTACAAAAGACTACACTATTATGTTAATGTATATCTCAATTAATATATGAACGTAACGTATAGGAATGTATATTTATTTTCTCAGAATCTTGATCACCTATACTTACAATTGTATGTTAATATATTACAAATGTAAAATTTATTTTACAAGATTTGAGTGTATTTTACTGAGTTCTCTTACATTTTGCATTAAGTAATTGCCAATGTTGCATCTATTTTACATTATCAGTCTATATTTTACAAAAGCATGTTATATTTTACATCTTCAGCTTCTATTCTACAATTTGAGTTTCCGCTTGGTTTTATGTTCCCGATTCTACAAATAAAATGGGAAGATATACATGTTACATGCTGACAATGATGCTCTCATGGTGAAATTTGAATTATATAAGATATTAAAAATTTTATCTTTGAAATTTTTGATGCTTTCAATAGAGAACATAAGCATTGATAACTAAACAATGTATGAAATCCTGAATTATGGATTTGAAAAATTAAATTAGTGATTTTATATACAACAGGAAAATTTCGCTTTAGAGTGAGATTGCAGATGATATGAATAATTTTTTGCGAGAAACAGATGTCTGATTCAAAGAATCAAACGCTAAACGCAAAAATGAATCTTTTACATTAAAATTGTGCATAAAGATTGATGAAAACATATACTGGAATTTTAAACAAAGGAAAAAAAAGATGAAGAACAAACATATTAAGTAGATGAAGATAAAATACTGACCTGTTTAGACTTGGAGAAGATAAAGCAGAAATGATTCTCAACAGCAAAAGCTAGCTACCAATGGTTGAAGAGCAAAGGAAAAAGGGGAAATGAAGTTTTCGATAATTAATTAATTACCAAATTAATGATTACTCATTGATTAAGATAAATCAATTTGTAATTTAAAAATTCAAATTCTTTCTATTTTTAGTCAAAACCAAAAACGAGCTCCCTTTTAATTTCAAAAAATAAAAACTTGCCAATAATTCAAATAAAGAGTTATGTGAGTAAATTGAATCGAATTTAAGGAAATTAACATATGAAGTATATTCATAAAATAAAGTTACAAGAAAACCTAATTTGAAATTAATCAAAAAGAACTTACCGCATAAGGGCGACGACGGCAAGACGGGCGATCTTCTAGCTATTCGATCCAGGAGAGAGCTTCCACTCGAGAAATCACTATCTTAGGAGAAAAGAGGGACATCAGGCGACGATGGAGGAGATGCAATCCAATCTGGTTGAACCAACGAGGCAACGGGATGAAGACTCAGATCAATACAGTGGGGGTGCGAAGATGGAACTCCAGATCCATCGGCCGAAGCAGCAAATCAAAAGTAAGTATATTTTCATTTTTATACGACTATTTTAACAATTTTAGACAAATTTTATGTCTGGTAACTGGTATGAACAGAAGGACAACAACTACAATTTATCAAAACAAAGGAATTTGATGTTGATAAGGATGCTCTGAAGCTTAATGATGATTTTGGAAGTATGAGTACTTTTTTTTACTTAGATATAAATTGGGTTTTTTATTTGTAAGAACAAAATCACTGATTATTTCAAACACAATATATTTTTTCTCTTCTTTAGGCAAAGGTTATGTACACCATAGGTGCTACATTGAATATTTTGTTCAGTTCATTGATAACCATAGACCCACGTCCAAACAACAAGCACTACTGTCAAAGACAGCTTTTGGGAGAATAATTAACATTAGCCATGTTGACATACAAAGAAAAAATCTTCAATGGTTGGTTGAGCAATACCAAGGAGGCAGAAATTTCAGATTTGGGAACAAGGTAGTGAGTTTCAGTGATGAAGAAGTTGGGGCAATTTTGGGCCTGCCAAGCTCCGGATTTTCAATAACAGTGAGAGGAAGACACCTTCAATGGAAATCTTTTATATCTCACAAAATGTTTGCAGAAGGAATGATTTTTAATAGAAGGAAGTTGAATAACATACTCGAGGACTACTACAATAGAGATGATGACAACTCTGTCTCTATTTATGTTACATGCTTGATACTTTTGATGTTTGCGACATTCCTTTTCCCAGACAGTTCATATTCTTTTCCGAAAGATTTGTTACACTACGTAGAATCACATGAAGATACAAGATACTTTAACTGGTCTGGGGCTGTAGCAAGGATGATACTATTCAACATGGATGATGTTGTGAGTAGAGTTCAGAAGAAAAGAGCAGGTTCATCAAGGGTAACTCTTGGTTACCTTACAGGATGTGTTGCCTGCTTATATGTGAGTATTTTGAAAATATATTTTATTAAATGATAAAAAAAATATTAATAACACCAATGTATCAGGTATGGATGATGGAGTACTGCTGCAAGGATCTTGTGGTCAGTAGAGATCTTAGGCCACGAATAAGGAAGTGGGCTGGACCAATCAAAGGAGTTTCAAGAGCATTGGTTTCAATAAGTTGTGATCAAGTAAGCCTTTTTGAGATGATTAATAAAATACTGAATGACTCGTAATTTGATTTTTTTCTAATAATAAATTATCTTGTTTATATAGATATTGCCTGCTTTACAACTTCAAAAAAATGAAATTGTAAAGATAGGAGCAGACGAGTATGTCTTTCCTTTTGAGAAGTTTATAATGGATGGTTTTGCGGTTAGAAGACCTGAAATTTTGATCGTACAGCCAATCCCAGTACCAGATGATGCTTTAAAAAGGAAAGGAAAGCAACAGCTGGGAGAGATGACTGTCCAAAAAAAAGATGATTGGGTTTCCAGTGCAGACATTGTAAAAAAAAGAAACAAAAAACATGTATGTGTGATGCATTTTCGATTGAGATAGAGGAGCTGAAAGAGAAGATCAAAGAAATAAGTGAAACATATAGGATACAAGTTGAAGAACATATCAGAATAAATTCAGAATTGAAGAAGGAGAATATTAGGTTGACAACTATGATTACGGAGCTGAATGAAAAAATAAAAATGGTTCCTGATCATGATATGAATGATCTTGGTCATAAAACATTAGATTCAGAAGAAACTTTGGAGAATATATCTGGAAATAAAAATGAAGGTGACATTGATGACAATGACCAAGGGATGGATGCAACAACACGAAATGTATCTGATGTCAATGCAGGAGATTTGGAACCTAGTGACTCAGTTATCGGAGAAAGACTTCAGAATTTGATTTTTGAAATCTGTGATGAAGATCCACTGTATCAATCTCAAGATACAACAAAAAAAGATTCACCTCTCAAGAGTGACATGCCTTCATTCGATCTGAACATTGGTGACCATTCAAAATCAGAAAATGAGAACACACAGCCTATTACAAAAAGAAAAAAGAGGGAAAAAGTCACTGTGCAACAGAGCTCAATAATAAAAAGATTGAAACAAAGAAGAGAGGCCAAAAAATTTGTACAAGAAGCAGAGAAGCAAGGGAAAGAGGAAATTGGAAGACAAGAGAGTGACACATGCAGTGAGGTAAGCCACTGAAAAATAAAACAAATCCTTTTATGTCATTGAATTCACAACTATGTATATTATAATTATGATATCAACTGTTTCTAACCTTGACTATAATTGATTGAATAATAATCAGTATCTCTACGATCTAGTAACCGATTTCATTGGTTACGAAAAAGTGTCCGAACAGACAAAGAAAAACGATCCAAGAATTTCTTCGCGATCCTGCCGACAAGTAAGTAATTTACCACATATTTCATCTTTTATATGTAGAAATCATTAACTTTAGATATATAATCTTAATTAAATAAAATTCATCAGATTAAACGCCACATACTTCACTCCGGGAAATCGGAGTTGTAAAGGAAGGGATATTCATAACTTCTTGTACGAAAAAATGATTGAGGATACGGTACGTATGTTTATAATATCTACCATTTTATATTTTTTTATGACCAAATTGTTTTTGATATTGTAGATAATCGACATGTTTATGGATGTGCTGCACCATAAATACTGCACAACTAATGATCTTGTCCCATTTGTATTCACACCCATATTTCAAATGGTGAGATTATGATTACTGATGTAATTAATCTCAAATATCTTTAATCATCATAATTTAGTATTATTACTTGTATTTTTTCAGCAATATTTTGTGAACCTGGTGATCAATGCTACGGAAAGTGAATTTGATAAGCTTGAAGAGCTATACAAAGAGGGATTATTCATGCCAGAGTTGGATAAAATCTTCACTGTTATCCACACAAGAAACCATTGGCACCTTCTTGTTACCGATTTTAAAGTAAGAAAGTTCCTTTCATACAATTCTATGAAAGGAACAAAATTCCATAAGAAGGATGTATTGAAATGGGTATGAGATAATTAAAGTTTACATTTTATTAAACTTCTTGATTGACTGTTAATAACATTCTTTTTTAATTACATGTCAGCATGGATGGATTTCTGAGTACTTAATGGACAGCATACCAGATGACTGCCTTGCAGGTTGGGAGATCATTTACGTGCAAGATTGCCCGCAGCAACCTTCACAGAGTCTGGATTGTGGGATTTACGTGATGAAGATGATGGAGTACTTATGTGAAGGAAGGGCGTTGGACTTCACCTACGATGATATCGACAGATTCAGATCTGAAATAGCTTCATTGTTGTTGACATGTGGTCACATAGAGAACTCGGCGACACAATGATAAAGCTAAATGACATATTAGGGTTTTTTATTTTAAGTCAGAACTATGTGCTCTTTAATTGTCTTAAATTGTGTAGGTTTCCACATTTTCTTCTTTATAACTTCTTTAGAACCAAACATTTCATTTAAATCTGAGGAGTAAGCTATGTTTGCATTGACTATATGTTACATGTTGTATTTTTTTTCCAAAACCTGGTTTTTGCAGCCAAGGTACCTGCCTTTTATTTCATCAACCATGATAGAACAAGCGGAGCCCTTCATGGGGGATTACATATAAGATTCATCTAGAACAGGAGATGATACAAAAAAGTAACTACAATACAATCTGTTGTTAAGTCAGAATATGGTCTTTACAGACCCAGCACAGAGTACATTTGCTTAGCCATCTTCTTCCCAGTAATTGGGTTTTCTTCCTGCTTGTATTTGCCTCCTTCATAATGACTTTCACGTATCCAATGGATACGTGCACTTCCTTAGTTCATCGCCAAGGAGTCATCCAGGCTTTAAGTACCCAATAATATCAGCTTTTTCTGTCCTTTTTCTTTTAGTGCCTCTTTCCAGTGCCCTCTTCCTTTTTTGCCAATCAGTAATTCAGTTATGAATTGGATATCCCATCCAATTAACATGTATGACCCAAATTAGAGTATATTTCCTATTGATCACTTTTCCATCAGCATCCAGGAAATTTTTTTGTAGGGATAATAAGGCATTAAACACTTCCATCAGAATCAATTTTGCATCTTCCAGCTTCCATTCTAACAGATCCCTCTCAGAGTTATTGTGGAAAAAAGATTCAATATTTTTCTAGCTTGCAATATCTTTGAAAGAGAAATAGTAGTTCTCATAAATTTTTGATTTATATAAATCAGGTGAACCCTTTTCTTCCGTAATCGGAGCATAAATTGACTCCCTTAGTAGCAAACACTTTAATAAGTCAACAAAATCTGGCGTTGAACAGTGCTGAATATAGTCATTACTGCATCTGGAGTCAAAATCAACCAAAAGTTTCCAATAGAACTGGTAGATAGAAATATCAGTCATGAGACCAACACCCGCATGGTATAGTTCATACCAGTATTCCATTAAGTCCAAGTAAGCATTCCCAACATTAATGTATAATTCCCAATCTGAATTGACTCGGTTGATTAATAGAGAAATAGTTCTGTTCATCAGATTAAAGAACTGAAATTTAATAGGCGGAATAATTTCATCTATGTCGAAATTGTACTTCCAGAAGTCATGCCTTGCTTCCATCATTAAGACTACACTTTTTCCCAGAATCAAATGAGCATTCAAAAAATTTCTTTGACTAATAAGACTCATTCTGTATTTGGCTGCCAATAATTTGAAGGGATAGACATTATCAAAGAATCTGGACTCTGCTATCCCAAGCCTTTTATATAAGAACATGAACTCATTCTCCTCATTCTCCAACTCATTCATAAGCACATCAAGCAACGAATCTGAAGACTCGAGAAGGAAAAATAAAGCTTCAGATTTAAGAACCTGGTGTTGAAATACTGCTCCTTCCAGTTGCCGTCCGAACACAATGGAAGTCGCCATTCCTTTGATATGTAGGTTGACAACAAGAGCATATCTCGCTTTATATATATTAAAGAAATGCCAAACGTCACTTTTTGTCTCGAGAAAGGGCCAAAAAATTACTATCTCCTGCCGAAAACCCTGCTCCAATATCCGAAGTACTATCGTCATCATTATTTCCACTTTCCCATAACCATTCAACAGTCAGTATAACCGACGTCTGAAATTTGAAAGGACGTGTCACTTTTCGTAAAATATGATAACGCTTTGTAAAATAATAACGTGGTATGTAAAATATTGAATATATTTGTAAAACATATGAGATACATTGCAACTCTCTATATATAAAAGACTTCCTTGTAAGATTAGAGTTTTCCAATGATAGAAAAACTTCTTCTACTTTAAAGATTAACATCACAATGAGGGGTGCACGATGATTGCTAATTGTTTGTTATTCTTCATATCATCTACATATTTCTAAAATCATTAAAATTTACGTAAAGTATTTCAATTGGTCATTTGTATGGAAACAATTATGTTAACAATTGGACACTTTCAGCCAATAATCTAGTCGTAAAATAATGAAACTTTCAGAAAGTTGCAACCTTTAATCAAAGAACCCTTCATCTAATTCAATCTTTCAAACAATAAAATAGTTGTAAAATTTTGTTACGTTTTGTAAAATACGATAACGTTTTGTAAAATATGATAACGTTTTGTAAAATAATTGTTTGTTAATCTTCATTAATGATTTATGACCAACTTTATAATCAACTGGCTTACTCAATATTATGATACTACCAAGGGATACATCTGAAATACTCAATGTTATGATAATACCAAGGGATACATCTGATCTAATAGAACATAAATAGATAAATTCAATGATATGATAATACCAAGGGATACATCTGATCTGATAGAACATAAATAGATAAATTCAATGATATGATAATACCAAGGGATACATCTGATCTGATAGAACATAAATAACACATTGTTTGAATTCTACAAAAAAATGATCAAAAAACAGAAATCATCAAACATACATATAAATAGATAATCTAAGTCTAATAAGCATCCAAACTTCAAAGGTCATTTGCATCCATGAATCTTTCAGAAGATTGGAAACCTGCAGACACAGACAGAATAAAAATGAAAATAATAAGCAATATTAATATGGTTTATATTAGCTGTATAAAATGTGGCAACAAATTATCAAAAATATAATCTTACTTTATAAAAATTTGATCAAATTACTTTAATTTCATTCATTCTCAACTGCACAATAAAACACAAAGATTAGTGGAAAAAAACACATATCAATAAACAACGAATGATAAATATTTACCATGACTGGCAGATTTGTTATTAGGACAATTCCTGGAATCGTGACCAACATTGTATTTGAGGCAAGATTTGCATTGTCGGCCTCTGTTTCTTCTCATTTCAGTTTCCGATCTTATACGATTGCCAACGCCCTTAGGTCTACCACCACGACCACTTCCTTTCGTTCTAGCAACGTTAGGTTCTTTAACAGCTGGTTCCGTAATCATATCTGGAACATTTGTATTGTTCACTGTTGTAGAACTCGACGAAGGTTTGTTACTTATCATGCGATCAATGCTGCTACATAAATCACTTAATCTTTCTTTGGCAAATAAGAATATATCCTCATCATGTTCAACAGAAGCTGAAATAATATGAGAAAACAATTGATTTAGCTGAGACGACCTTTCTTGGTGTGCAACTGTCACATAAATAGGATACTTTCCTGATTTTTTAATGGTTCTTGTCCACCTTTTCATTATATATTCCTCATTCAAACGCTCCATGTTCTGTATCTTCAATACTGCAAGTATGTGCCTACATGGATATCCAAAGAATTGCATATTCTTGCATTCACAAACAAGAACGTCGCTTTCCGTTGACGATGAAACACATAATTCTTCATCAGACTTCCCAATATATGACACAAAATACTGACAGTAATCCGGGGAGTTCATATGCGTTCGAACATTAAGTTCCTTCACTTCGTTCAATTCATATCGAAATTTATAAAATATGAACTTGGTGTATATACGAACCATCTGTACCTCCATCTTCCATTTGAAGTTTGATTTTGGAGTGTAAACATCACCCATGTTATCCAGGTCATTCTCTCTTTCCCTGCGTCGTTGAATTGCACTTTGAAATCTACAGACAAATTCTAGCTAGGAGTTCTGTTTAGTGATGTGATGCTGCAAAAATGCATTCATACTTTCACTCCTCTGTGTACTACGCTGACCAGCCCAAAAAAATCCTTAAGATATAAACTAATCCATTTAAATCTTATACTATACTTCTCGTTCAACCAGACATTAGATGAAAGATCATACTGATCAATTATCTTGCACCAACCCTGCTCAAATTCTCTTATAGTTATACTTTTCCATACAACTATGGAAAACGCAGATAGAACTTCGTTTATAACTTTAATCTTTCCAAGCTTACTTTTAAGCTTGGCCATTATATGCCAAGTGCAGAATTTATGAACAGTATGTGGTAAGCATATCCTAACAGCTGCACAGATTGCCGGATCTTCATCTGTGATTATAGATACTGGATGTTTGCTCATTACTTCTAGAAATCTCTCAAATAACCACGAGAATGACTCGGTTGTCTCCCTGCTCATGAACGAATTCCCAAAGAAGATTGTGTAACCGTGATGGTTAACACCACAAAAAGATCCAAATACCAGGTTGTATTCATTGGTCCTATATGTTGTGTCAAACGATATTGTATCTCCGAATAATTTGTAATCCTCAATGGAGGCACTATCAATCCATATACACTGAGTAAGCCTGTTATCATCATCGGTTGTGTACGCATAGTAAAATTCAGGGGTATTGGCCTTACAACTTTCAAAATGTTCAATTAGAAGGTGCACATCCATCACAATACGTTGTTTCTTCTCCTTTCTGTTCAAGTTATAAATATCTCGAACAATGCTACCAACTTGACCACTGGACATGTTTATGAAAGCTGACTGCTTGGATACAGGTATATTTACATCATTCATTGACTTCACAAGCATTTTAGTGGCTTTTGAAAAACGTCTATTTGGTCTGAGGTATCTGCGTTTAGATGGAGAAACAAGATTGTGATTGTGATCAGGTTCAAAATTCGATACAAACCAATCATTGAGATCATGCCTATATGATACAGACATGAAAGCTTTGCACCCAGTCCTTGATATGCCAACACGGCGCTCCTCCTTATAAAATATACATTCATCACTCTCATCACTTCTTGCATTGTCCACTGACATTGATTTATCTGTATTTTTAGAAAACCCCTCTTTCCAGCAAACAAAAGATTTAAATATAACTTTGCGCTCCTTGGAAATCTTATCTTTACCAACTCTAGAGCTTGCTTTCCTAACATTGAATCCAATCTCAGTTGCGTATGCCTCATAAAAGTTATATGCATCTTGAATAGATAGAAATATTTGGCCTATATGCGGTGTGATAGCATTGACGGGGTCACTGATAGAGCAGTTATCTGAAATTTATTAGAAATGTAGTTGCCAAAATTAGTTATTTTTAATTTAAATTATTACCTATACTTGTAAAATAATGACAGATAATATAAAATGATGCACGTATATGTAATTTAACTGGTATAATGGACTGGAAATGTCACCATTTGGACGATATCACATATGATCGTATGATGTAAAATGATGTTCAAGATTGTAAATTGTAGGTCATTAATGTAAAATACTGAACTATACGACCAAATATACGTAATTTAAGTAATTTGCGATTTTTTGTTAACAACAACATATAAATGAACAAAGGTTGCAAAGTTTTAAACATGGGTGTAGTTCAGCATACCTGTTTGATGTAAATTATCATCAGTTCGTGCCCCGAGTGCAATAAGTTCACCCTCTCCGTCAGATAACTAGAGATACAAAATATAATAATGTCACGTATTAAAATATATAAGCCCAAAATGTTAACGCATATAACGACTTCGATTCAAAAACCAGATCGTCTTTCAACCAAAATTAAAATATTTCAGGTGATTTGCATAAATAACATTACTACAGGGAAATGAAAAACGTACATTACCTGAGCATTATCTCTGTAAAATTGAGGATCTGATGTTTCGCCGATTTCCATTGAGTTTCACGGAGATATGACTAGAAATTCTGAATACTACTTCAACGAAACGTTAATGAAAAAAACATATTTTAGAAATAAAGAGAATTCCATTCGAACATAACAAATCCGCTAGAAAATAGGAATTCAATTGATTTCCACCATATCAGTCATCATTAATAGAATATGATAATTTTCTATAAATAGAACATCATTAATAGAGTCGTAGTGGTATCGACTCTCCAAAGGTGGTTTTAACTATAACCGTCGATGGTAATCGGACGGGTAAGATTATCTGTCGCACAGTGATTGAAATGAGGCGCCACCTCAATTCAAGTTTTTCCTATATATATATATATATTTATAGGGTAAAATGGGGCCGCCCCTTTGGGAGTAGCTAACTTGGCTTCCCTTATGCCATTTCACCCATTTTTTTATTTTTTTTGAAAATTTCCTTTGTGAATTTTCATCAATATATCTCTATATTATGCCATTCAAATTGCGTGTGAAATAGAGATTTCTAAGGCCTCCATTCAGAAGGGTCGTTTTTAGCAATTCTATTACCATTAAAAAATCACTATTTGGACAGAGACCGTAGGAGTCTTTGTTCCGCACAAAATTTGAACAACATAATATAGGGATATAGCGATGAATATTCATGAAAGAAATTTTCAAAAAATAAAAAATAAAAAATGGGCAAAGTGGCACGGGAGGAGCCAAGTTAGCTCCCCTAGGGGCAGTCCCATTGATCTAATATATATTTAGTGTATATGAGACTGCCCCCTAAGGGAGCCAACGTGACTCCCTCCGTCTTATATTTCCTATTTTTTTTGAAAAACGCTTCCCTGGATTTTCATTGCTATATCCCTATATCATGCCATTCAAGTTTTGTGTGAAATAGAACTCCTACGACCTCCATCCAGACGCGATCGATTTCAACAATTCTGTGACCGTTAAAAAGTGGTTGTCTAGATAGGGGCTGTAACAGTCTCCGATTCACATGAAATTTGAATGATATGATATAGAGATATAGTGATGAATTTCTACAGATTCATTTTTCAAAAAAATTAAAAAATGAAAAATAAGATGGGGGAGCCAAGTTAGCTCCCCCTAGGATGCAACCCCACTTTTCCCATACACACATTATATATATATATATATATATGAGGTTAATGGGGCTGCCCCCTTGGGGCAGCCAACATGGCTGCCCCCGCGCCATTTTCGGTACTTTTTTTATTTTTTTCAAAAAATATCATCATGTATATTCATCGCTATATCCCTCCTACATGCCATTCGAATTTCGTCGGAAACAGAGACTCCTACGACCTCCATCCAGACAGTCTTTTTTAACGGTAACAGGATTTTTTAAATCGACACCTTCTCGATGGAGGCCGTAGGAGTCTTCGTTTCTGACGAAATTCGAATGGTATATATGAGGGATATAGGGATGAATATACATGGTTTTATTTTTCAAAAAAAATAAAAAACGCGTCGAAAAAGGGGGTGGGGCAGCCATGTTGGCTGCCCCCAGGGGACAACCCCATTAAATCCCCCCCCCCCCCCCCCCCCCACACACACACACACCATTTGTATTTTTTGTAATAATATATTTTTTGATGATTGTGCTGCTAACTGCACTTTTCCATCTCTCCATAGTTGGCATACTAGCATATGCCATTTATAATTTTTGTTATTTTTTAATTAACTTTTTCAATTATATGATAACATGTCATATGATTCGGACACAAATTAGATAATTTCATTTTATGATTTGGACATGAATCATACATATATGTTTTGGTCCTACCTATAAAAAGTTTCTGACTCCGCCCCTGGTTATATAAGAAAAATAAGAATATCCTCTATTGTCCAATCTAACGGTATTTTCAAAAACAAACCAATAGAATTTAGTTTGATAATTGTAGATACATGTCCACAATGTAATCAATCAGTATAACTGTTTAGACAATCTACATCATACAATGATAACGTAGCAAATTCTAATTAACATTCGGTCATAATATTCTAAGCTTGTAACTACTAAAGAGCAAATTATTATATTACATCCTATCTTTTTCATTGAAGTAAAAATTACTTGACAAGATACATGTATGTATTATTAATTAGAATAATATTAGGTCACGAAATCAACATATTTTTGTTACAGCTTTTACTTATTCTTGCATGTGGGTATTTGTGTCTTTTTGTGAGTTCTTAAAGGGATATGTGCATATATTTTATCTCTTAAACCGTTATATTTCCAAGTGCAATATAATTTAAATTTATTTATTTGTTCAATAATTTTAGTATGAAATGCAACTGATGTTATCAAGCTATATGCAGTAGTATGAATGCTATTTTAAATATAGATTTCGAGAGAAAAATCATGCTAGTTGTTATAATATGAGGTTAAATTTGTTGCAGGATTGGGGCTTGGAAGCTAAAGAAGGGTTCAATCGGTCCAATTTGGCTAATCAATGCTCTTACAGGTAATACAACTCCTTAATGCCATATTGAAAAATTTAAATTTCATTAACAAAATGGCATACACTTGATTTCATGATCGGAATACTCCTAAATAACTTTGTACTATGTTGTTTTTATATTTACTTTTCGGGCGTTGAAGACTAGAAAAGTACGATTGGATAAGCGGTAGATTTTCATTTAAAAACACGGAGTTACACATTTTGGGTAGTTGTACACGGTTGTTAAAACATGTTTTCCTCGATCAACAACTCGAGCATCGTTTTAGCGCATATTTGCTCTAACATTGACATGCTATTTATGTAGTAGAGCAACTCTTGCAAAGAGATATGTGGAAAATATTACCTAGAATGTGTTAGTGACAATCCAACTATGCTTGCCATGGAAGACGCATATCTTTCCTACTGGACCGTGTGAGCTAAAAGATCATGTAATAAGGACATTGTGAATATAAGTATGGGGAGTTGTAACATCTCCTAAACATATGCAGTCTCATATGGATTACTCATAAAGTATGAGGCTAGATTATAAAAGTTATGAGTTACTGCGTAACAACTTAGTTGAGAGCATTTTAGAATATTGTAAGAATTAGTTGACCTCAAATCCACCAAATTATAAGAGTCAGTTTTATTTATAACAATGAAAAATATATCATCAACATAGACAACTTGTATAACGGTGTTGGCGAACCATCATCCGATAAAGACAGAGTAGTCAAATCTTGTACCGTGAAAGCCAAGAAAGCTGATCTCAGTATTAGGTCTATCAAACCATGCTCGATGACTCTACTTTAGGCCATAGATTTCCCTATGGAGTCGTCACACACTCCTCCTCAATTTTATAATTTAGTGGTTGCATCATATGAACCTCCTCCTCAAGGCCTCCGTAGAGAAAGGCATGTTGGAAATGCGAGCCCACGACGAGCCATTATGCAATAAATGTTATTGCACACATCATTCCCTGACCTGAAATGAAGAATGAATAATTTGCATAATAGGTCCGTTAGTACAATTAGGGTTATGTACCATGGCCATCTTAATAATCATACAGCTGTTGATTCAACTATTGAATCATAGAGGCTGGTGCTTGGATGAATATCTAAAGAGTTAGATTGAGGACTCATCAAGCACCGTCAAATGATTATTAAGAGATGATCTCCAGCCTGAGTAGGAGATGGCAATCCTATCTCTGAAGGCTGATATCTGACCGACCTCTTGATGCAGGTCCTCTGCATAGGAATAGAGATTCGGAGGTGTCAGATTAGTTAGGTCAAAGAGTTGACTTAACGAGATCGAGATAACCAAAGTCCTATATCATATGCTGTCATGATATAGGCACGCATCCTCTGACAGGAGACAGATGTGTTGCTATATGTCCAAGTATGTACATTTGGCAGACCAATAGGTTGATGACCTAATCAAGGTCTATACACCGGCGTGCTGGTGTACATATAAGGGCATATGAGTAATACGATCTCTCAAAGGGATCATACAGGTTCAATTACTGAACCGGAAGACATGAGCTCACTCATGAGATATTGGGGAGAATCAAATTCCATGCGCATGGTCGTCTCGCTTTGGAAGCTTGACTGAATTTGTAGGTTTTGATATATACTTTTAGTATATGATCAAGACCTAGGTATGATATACACTTTTGGAAAGTGTATGATCGATTCCAACTCCCAATGATCGAATGAGAAACTTACTGATAAAACCATGAAGTAGACAGTATAAAGTTGATCCGATACTTCGGGTTTAGTCTGAGTCTTCCAGTATGCAGGATGTACAGGAATTGGGAATACCTGAGGGTGATTTGATCATAAACGATTGTATAACCATGAAGCTTCCATTCCTAGGGAGTGATGAAACGGGTCTGGATTTTAGTGACTCCTCTCAGTAGAGAAGTGATCTGATCTTGGTCCAAGTGTTGGACATTGATCTGAATATGATTCAGATACAATGAGAAGATTAGATTTACGGTCTTGATTTAATCAAGCATCTATGAGAGGCCCGCGATCTGGATTTGAGATATGATCTCAATATCCATGTCACTATACGTGGAACAATACAATCGCCCTGTCCTTATCTCCAAGTATCTGCGGAGAGATTGCATTATTCTTGAAGGGTAAAAGAATAATTCCATAAGATCTAAGCAATGAAGAAATAATGATTAAATGTGATTTAATCATCTTGATGTGTGAAGAAATTATCTAATTTAATTAAACGTGATTTAATTAATTTGGATAAGAATAATGTGGATAGAAATATCCAATTATTCATAATATATTATAAATGTGATTTATAATGTATTAAGAGAGCTAATTATAATTTATATGTGTTGATTAATTATTATGTGTATTGGATACACATTGTGTAATTAATTAACAATATGAATTATATGTTGTTTTGGGTTGTGAATATGATTCACAATTTTTTCCCATGGCAAGAATGCAATATTCTCAAAGATAATTGTGAATTATTTTTTGAAGAATAAAACCCAACAAAATTTGTTGCAAATTAATAGGAGAGAAATCCAAGGAGATATGCAATCTCATGGAAATCCATGAGATTGCTCTCCATTGGGAAACAAGTGGGCGGCACCCAATTCCTATATGGAATGGGTGGCCGTCCCCTCTTGATTGCACATGGAGATTTGATCTCCACGTGTATTCTCTCCTTATTTGTTGGGATGATGTAGGAATAAATTATATTTGATTTTGTCAAATATAATTTGACCTAAATTTGTTGCTTTTGACAACAACAATCTTGGCCATTGGATTGACACAAATCAATCTCACCCATTGATTTTATGTGTCCCATGGATTGAGATCCATGGATCCCAAAATCCTATAAATAGAGAGGCATACTATGCTCTCTAAGGACTTGCAATATTGGAGCTCTCTCTCTCCCTCATTTCTTCATACACGCCAGCCCTCTCTCCCTCTCTTGTTGGTGGCCGTCCACCATACCCTAGAGGAGAGAACCGTCGTCGCCTTCGCCACCGCGCCGCCGCTTTGACGTTCTTTGGTTCTCCGTCTTCTTGGAGAATTCCTCTCACGAAGGAGACGTTTGATCTCATGCGACGAGATCAGGAGCAACCGTGCTTGGATCATCTTCTTGGATTGCGAGGACAACGCGGTTCATCCCCGCGCTTGCAAGCGGTCTCGCCGACGATCGGACTTGAGACAGGAGGTCTCTTCTCTTAGAGACTCGATCAACCACGCTTCAAGAGGTATTACATTATAATTGTTGTGGTTATAGATGAAACGATCTGAGAATGGTTCTCGGATCCTGTGGTTTCATCGAATAAAATTTTTAAATTCCGCTACACCGAACAACTAGTACGACTAGTCGTTCTTCGTCGTATTCGATACGACGATCACGCTTCCGTGATGCGCTTGAGGATAATTTCCATATCCTTCAAGTGGTATCAGAGCCAGGTTGACGGTTTCGAATATGATTCGAAAAACCGAGGACGACTTGGGTTCGTTAAGGTCGCGAAAGTTTTTATCGCATTTGATTTCGCAGATCTGTTTAGTAAATAAATTCGGTACTGTTTAAATTGTTTAAAACACGAATTCAATACTTGGATTTTGTTCCCCATTAAATAAGGAAACCATAGGATCTGAGTTTACGTAAATCGGATTTCGTATGCTCTAGATATGGTTGTTTTAATGAACATGTATGCACTGTTGCGGGAACTGTAGATCTGAACGTGATTAAAATGTTAATTACTGTTTAGAATTGCCTCGAAATGCGTGTAAAATCACTTGTGTTTCTGTCCTAAATCAAAATTAGCAATCTATGAAAATTGATTTTGTCTAATTTGGATTTAATATGATTGAGATATGCTAATTTTAGTAAGTAGGGGTCACTGCTGAAATTGCAGTCCTAATCTAGAACCAAGTGATTGTCAACTAGTGAAATTAATTGTTAATTTCGTGAAATAATCATGAAAAATATTTGTGAAATATTTGAAGATGATTATTTACATAATTGACTTGCCCTCAACCAATTAATTGATTAGATTTGATCTAAATCTTAATTGGAAACGCATTCATCAAACTTGATGTTTGATTGGTGATTGTCATTTAATCATTTAGTGAAATTAAATTGTTTAATTTCCTAGAATAATTGTGCATAAATATTTGTGAAATATTTGATGATAATTATTCCCTTAAATGGCATTGCCTTAACCAATAATTGATTAAGATGTGATCTAAATCATAATTGGAAACCACAATCTTTCAAACTTGATGCTTGAATAGGATTTGGGAATTTGTCTAGCAAATTTCCTTATAATAAAAAATGTTTTGATTATTACTATATGGTACAATTTCGGTTGAAGAACCGATGATCATCTCAAGTACAAATTAATCAATTTGGCATTATCCTTTCCCGAGGCGGATATGGTGCCTAGTCGGAGAGCATTGGGGTTGCGGGTTGCAACGTATGTGGTCGGTCCCACTCTCGTCGGTACTGGCCATGACAGCGGGTTGAGCCGGGATAATGTCCGAGGGATTAAGATGTATTTTTCTAATTATTAAAATTCGAATTAATACGTATTTTGAGATATTACCATATATATATTCAAGTAAAATAATCAAGTTTGATTGATTGAATTGGATTGATAATTAATTTAATATGATTAAATTGATTATGTCCAATTGAAATACTCTAATATGATTAGAGCTAATAATTCCCTTGGAAGAATTAATTATGTGAATGTGATTCACGATAATTAATTAAAATTTGAATATGATATGAAGGATCACATAAGTGACATCCATGGTCTCCCGTCAAGGCAGAGGGTTCCGTCGCCAGGGATTGCATGTGGGAGACGCCTGCGAAGTGACAGCTCCTGTATGCAAGCGCATCTGGATCGGGCTCGTCGCTTCTCGAAAGAGTAAGGACGTATGCGTAGTAACCCCAGTATCGGGTCCTCATATTATTGGGGCGATATTGGATTGCACATAGCGAGTTGTATTCCTGTTGACGGTTGGTTCAATTAATGACGGGTCAACATCGCCTTAGGGGTGGTGGGCCCGGGTGTTAAAGATCGAATTGGGAGATGCAAGTTGGACTTGCAAGGCGGAATGTGTTCCCGCTTCTTTTTATCCGAGTTGTAGGTTCTCATATTATTGGGATGCAACAAAGATAAGGAAGGAGATCCCAGATCTTGCTTGAGATATAATGGTAAGTATATCTCTTACATTGAAAGTGATTAAGGGAATGAACTTTCAATGTTGACATGGCAAGGCAACTTTGATATAAAAAAATTCCTAAATCAAAGTAAAATATGTATATATAAATACATACATCTATGCAAATTTCTTATTTCAGATAATCCTTCATTAAAACCCACTCAATGAAATACTCAATAGTAACCAGTGAAATATCTTGGATTGGACTCATGATCCAGATATTGTACTTGCAATTGAACATATAATGTATGTGGTTGCAATATGCAAGTCTCCTCATACTAATGAGGAATGACAATTAAATAGTTAATAGGTCTACAACCCTAGGGTTTGTATGTCTCTATAGTCTTGGTATCATCAAATGTACTTTGGAAGTGACATGTTGATGATGATCATAATTGTCATATAATCCTTATAAAATCAATGAAGATTTTCTGGCATACATATGTGCTCTTGACATTTAATCATGGATGACATGGTTCTCTGCATCATGTAGAATGGTAGCTCTATAAAGAGATGATGTATTCAAATTGTTTGAGTACCTACCTGAACCTATGTTTTATGAGTTTAGATGGATGTAGATGATGAGTGTCATTATTCTACTGTCTATACTCTAGTCATTCATGAAGTCTCATAGTATTCATATTGTGTGAATTTAATGAAGCATAAATAAATGTTGAAATACTTTTATTTTGAATTCTTTTGAATTTATTGTAAGAGATCCTTAATCTTAAGCAATGGTTGCTTATAGATAAAGGGAGCGCAATGGAAGCATGGGTTGGACCCAAGAAAGAAGGAAAGTCAAAGTGTTGACTGGGCTTCTGTAACTTCCATATGACATCCAAAGAGTTGGATGAATGCCAATACTGCAATAAGTTGATGTGTTGATAGTATGACTATCAAGTCTGTCTAGAATCCTTAGAAAAGGACTCGGATGGAGCATCAGAGTAATCTACATAAATCATTGATATTGACTTACTTATTGAATAAGATAAAGTCAAATAATTGTATCTCAATCTTCTGATGACATTCACAATGGGTTGCATATGTTTTAGAAGACTGGAAAATTTGATTTTAAAGGTTTATAGTTGTCCACGTGAATATTGATGCAATTGTTGCAACAATCTCTGTTGGATTAATAGACTTGTTAATTTCAGTGGGAGATCCCTTAGTCTTAGAGAATGTCTCTGTGACCTAGATATTAGAATACACTCATTGTTTATTTCTAAATGTTGGAAATAAACATGAATTCTGAGGTAGAACTATCATAAAGAATTATGATGGAGATACTTCAGATAGTAATCTAAAATCTGGTAGACTCCACTAAATTAGAAAAATTAATGAATGGTTCATTAATATTTCTAAATACTAAAATTAAAACCTTTATAAGATCAATAGGAGGATGAAGATCATTTGACAATGATCTAGCATCGAGCCTTGGACATTTGTCTATCGATTTGATCAATAGACTAGTAAGAGATGAAACTTTAGAATGTCTAAAATTTCAAAACTTACATACTTATGGATATTGTATTCAAAGTAAAATGTCCAATACACCCTTTTTTGGGAATGGTGTAAGATGCCGAGGTATTCAGGATCTCATGCATATTGATGTATGTGGATCATCTATATCATAATGAATATTGTGGATATGTGATATCTATTAATGATTATGTATGATATGAGATTTCTTCTCTTCACTTAGAAACCTTTGAAAAGTTCAAAGATTTCACAAGTTTGGTTTAGAACCAAAGTTTGAAGGGAGATAAAATGAATTTGGTCTAATCTAGGTAATCAGTACCTATTAGATGAATTCATAATATACCTTATGGAGAAAGAAATATCATTCCTGTCTCAATCCTCCTAATACACCTTAACTCAATAGAGTTGTAGGGAGACACAATTGAATCATGTGTAACATGATTTGATCAATGATGAATTTTAGCATAATTTCCTCTTAGTTTCCAGGTATATATGTAGTAGAGACTACATTATATATCCTTAATAAAATTCCTTGCAAGTAAGCTAGAATTAAGCACTAGAAAGTGCTACTTCATTAGGAAAATAAAGGATGGTATTGGATACCTACTTTATGACCTTGAGATTCTTAAAATATCTCATCTTCGAGAATGTGATTCTTAGAGGTTGAGACTCTTGAGAATCAAGATGAAAATGAAGTATAGGAACTCATTTTATCTTAAGAAGATAATGAGACTCCTGAAATTGGAAACTAAAAGGACAATTAAAGATGAAACACTACTACCTCTTCAAATGAGTTTGAGGATGGATTCCATGTGTTAGAGAAATCTGACAATGATCAAACTTCATGTGATGAAGCTTCTGAAGATCATAGCATGGATAGATGGATAGCAATAAAAGTCTAATGTAGACTTCATATACAAGTGTTGTATATGGACCCTCGAGGATCCACCTATATGGGTAAGACCTGTAAAGGTGTAAATGGATCTTCAAGAGACAGGGAACCTGATGAGAAGGTAGAGATCTTCAAAGCACGGTTCGTAGCCATAAGCTACACACTGGAAGAGAAGACATTACTTGCAATGAGACTTGCTCTTCGGTGACCATGCTTAAAACCGTCAGAATATTCCTAACCTTAGCTACACAACTTGACTATTGCATCTTCAAGATGTAAGTCAATATTGCATTCCTCTATTAATACCTCTTTGAGGATATTCACATGAAGTAGCCCCAGGGCTTCATGGTTGAGGAAAGCAAGGTGTGCAAGCTAAGGAATCCATCTATGGACTCAAATAAGCTTCTTGGAGTTGGATCATAAGATTTGATGAAATTATAAATGTTATGATTTCAGATAGAATCTTGATGGACCATATGAAGCTTAGTGGGAGTGCTTTTGTGTTCATCGTGCTAAATGTAGATGATGTCCTAATCATTTAAAAATGATATAAGGATAATAATTAGTATTTTATAATCTGGTTGTTCCATAACTTGAAATATGATTTCAAGGATACCTCTTAGATCTTAGTTCTGAAGTTGTTCAGGGGCAAAGAGAAGAGGGTATTGGGATTGTCACATTAATAGTACATCTTGAACTTATTCCATTTTATGGAAAATTCCAGTAGTGGCTTCCATCCCTTCGGATATGGTACTGACCTATCTAAAGGGATAGCACCTCAAAGAGTTAAGGAAGTGAATGCTAGAACTACTTGCCTTTGGGCATCAGTTCTGAGAAGCCGGGTGTATGCTAGATGTGTACAAAAGCCAGATGGCTGCCATGCAGTGGGAGTAGTAAACTGTTACTAGTCCTACTATGGGAATAAAACACTTGGTTGCAGTAATAACAAAATCTTCATAAATGACAAGATTTTTGAGATAGTGATCTCAAAGTCTTATCTTCAAAAGTTTAAGACTTTATAGATAGTGATCTAAAAGGTCTTAACTAAAGATACCTTAGGAGATAGAGATCTCCAGAAATAAGGATATTCTTATAAGGATTATGGAAATACTGGTTATGATAATTGTTAAGCTGTAGTGTCAAGGACACTATAACTAACAAGATTGAGTATTAGTTGCATAAGATGCAACATTCACATTGGATGCGAGCACTGTTACTGGGGATATGCAAGTGCCGTAAAAGGACTTGGCGTAGTCTCGCGGGAATAGAGTGACTGATCAGCTTACCTAGCTATTTTCTAAATAGCTTATGATTGTCACATGAGTGGGAGTTTAAATGATTAGCCCATTAATGGCTCTTTGGGCTAGTGGGAGATTGTTGGAAATGCGAGCCCACGACGAGCCATTATGCAATAAATGTTATTGCACATATCATTCCCTGACTTGAAATGAAGAATGAATAATTTGCATAATAGGTCCCTTAGTACAATTAGGGTTATGTACCATGGCCATCTTAATAATCATACAGCTGTTGATTCAACTATTGAATCATAGAGGCTGGTGCTTGGATGAATATCTAAAGAGTTAGATTGAGGACTCATCAAGCACCGTCAAATGATTATTAAGAGATGATCTCCAGCCTGAGTAGGAGATTGCAATCCTATCTCTGAAGGCTGATATCTGACCGACCTCTTGATGCAGGTCCTCTGCATAGGAATAGAGATTCGGAGGTGTCAGATTAGTTAGGTCAAAGAGTTGACTTAACGAGATCGAGATAACCAAAGTCCTATATCATATGCTGTCATGATATAGGCACGCATCCTCTGACCGGAGACAGATGTGTTGCTATATGTCCAAGTATGTACATTTGGCAGACCAATAGGTTGATGACCTAATCAAGGTCTATACACCGGCGCGCTGGTGTGCATATAAGGGCATATGAGTAATACGATCTCTCAAAGGGATCATACAGGTTCAGTTACTGAACCGGAAGACATGAGCTCACTCATGAGCTATTGGGGAGAATCAAATTCCATGCGCATGGTCGTCTCGCTTTGGAAGCTTGACTGAATTTGTAGGTTTTGATATATACTTTTAGTATATGATCAAGACCTAGGTATGATATACACTTTTGGAAAGTGTATGATCGATACCAACTCCCAATGATCGAATGAGAAACTTACTGATAAAACCATGAAGTAGACAGTATAAAGTTGATCCGATACTTCGGGTTTAGTCTGAGTCTTCCAGTATGCAGGATGTACAGGTATTGGGAATACCTGAGGGTGATTTGATCATAAACGATTGTATAACCATGACGCTTCCATTCCTAGGGAGTGATGAAACGGGTCTGGATTTTAGTGACTCCTCTCAGTAGAGAAGTGATCTGATCTTGGTCCAAGTGTTGGACATTGATCTGAATATGATTCAGATACAATGAGAAGATTAGATTTACGGTCTTGATTTAATCAAGCATCTATGAGAGGCCTGCGATCTGGATTTGAGATATGATCTCAATATCCATGTCACTATACGTGGAACAATACAATCGTCCTGTCCTTATCTCCAAGTATCTGCGGAGAGATTGCATTATTCTTGAAGGGTTCAAGAATAATTCCATAAGATCTAAGCAATGAAGAAATAATTATTAAATGTGATTTAATCATCTTGATGTGTGAAGAAATTATCCAATTTAATTAAATGTGATTTAATTAATGTGGATAAGAATAATGTGGATAGAAATATCCAATTATTCATCATATATTATAAATGTGATTTATGATGTATTAGAGAGAGCTAATTATAATTTATATGTGTTGATTAATTATTATGTATATTGGATACACATTGTGTAATTAATTAACTATGAATTATATGTTGTTTTGGGTTGTGAATATGATTCACAATTTTTTCCATGGCAAGAATGCAATATTCTCAAAGATAATTGTGAATTATTTTTGAAGAATAAAACCCAACAAAATTTGTTGCAAATTAATAGGAGAGAAATCCAAGGAGATATGCAATCTCATGGAAATCCATGAGATTGCTCTCCATTGGGAAACAAGTGGGCGGCACCCAATTCCTATATGGAATGGGTGGCCGTCCCCTCTTGATTGCACATGGAGATTTGATCTCCATGTGTATTGTCTCCTTATTTGTTGGGATGATTTAGGAATAAATTATATTTGATTTTGTCAAATATAATTTGACCTAAATTTGTTGCTTTTGACAACAACAATCTTGGCCATTGGATTAACACAAATCAATCTCACCCATTGATTTTATGTGTCCCATGGATTGAGATCCATGGATCCCAAAACCCTATAAATAGAGAGGCATACTATGCTCTCTAAGGACTTGCAATATTGGAGCTCTCTCTCTCCCTCATTTCTTTATACACGCCAGCCCTCTCTCCCTCTCTTATTGGTGGCCGTCCACCATACCCTAGAGGAGAGAACCGTCGTCGCCTTCGCCACCGCACCGCCGCTTCGACGTTCTTCGGTTCTCCGTCTTCTTGGAGAATTCCTCTCACGAAGGAGACGTTTGATCTCATGCGACGAGATCAGGAGCAACCGTGCTTGGATCATCTTCTTGGATTGCGAGGACAACGCGGTTCATCCCCGCGCTCGCAAGCGGTCTCGCCGACGATCGGACTTGAGACAGGAGGTCTCTTCTCTTAGAGACTCGATCAACCACGCTTCAAGAGGTATTGCATTATACTTGTTGTGGTTATAGATGAAACGATCTGAGAATGGTTCTCGGATCATGTGGTTTCATCGAATAAAATTTTTAAATTTCGCTGCACCGAACAACTAGTACGACTAGTCGTTCTTTGTCGTATTCGATACGACGATCACGCTTCCGTGATGCGCTTGAGGATAATTTCCATATCCTTAAAGGCATTCTTCACATCTAGCTGAAAGATAGGGCAATTCTTGTTAGCAGCAATAGAAAAAATGATGCATATAGATCACACCGTGACAATTAGAGAGAAAGTCTCAAAGTAATCAACACAATAAGTATACATGAAGCCTTTAGCTACCAGTCTAGATTTCAATCTATCAATAGATCCATTGTGTGATTATTTGATCACGAAAACCTGTCTCCATGCTACAGGTCTGGCACCTGAGGGGCATGGCATGGGATCCCATGTTCCCCTGTGTAAGTACGTCTATCTCCTTATTCATGCATTTTCACTAACCATGATCTTGCAATTTGCTATGATGAGCTCAAGGGACAGTAACAATTCACAACTGGATAAACCATCAGAATAAGTAAACCATGACAAAGGACAAAGTGTACTTTGTCTTTTTAATTTTCACAAGTTTATAGTGAGTTCCCGAGTTGCAACTTGTGCAGTAATGGTGGGAGAACTCGAAGAAGGTACATTATCTTGCAAAATAAGGAACATCCGAAGGTACATAAACATGTAAGATAATGTGTTTAGGTTTATAAAGAGTCGAGGTTGGTGGTATCTCTAAGGGGATGTCATTGACAAATTGTGTAAAGTAGATGGTCTACTCAAAGAAAGATACATCAATAGAAATATGAGTGAGTAAAGATCATAAGACCTACATCCCTTCTGAGCGTAAGAGTACTCAAGAAATTCACACTTTATTGCCATAGGCAACAATTTTCAATAGTATGAAAGTTTTGTACAAAAGCCAAGCAACTAAAAATCCTTAGTGGTGATGGGAAAGGTGACTCACTAGAGTATACTAATAAGAAAGGAGTGTCCGCCTTTAGAACAGATGATAGAACCTTGTTTATGAGATGGTCAACAGTGAGAATGCCATCCCTCAGTAGGACTTTGAACCTTCATATGAGTGAGTAAAGATCATGTAATATCAATAAGGTGTTGAAGCTTCCTTTCCATTACCCCATTTGCTGGGAGATATACGGACATGAAGTATGTTGAACCATCCCTAGAGAGGCAAAGAAGGATACCAAGTCATGTTGTGTGAACTCAAGAGCATTTCTGATGAACAATGAAACTGAGGAATCCTAGCGTCTAATCTTGGAGGTTCTACGGTGCCCAACAAGACAAGTCTGGCAATCGATGAGTCGACCGCTCTCTCCGCTCTCATATATCCTCAATTTCAGTGCATCAACAATTAACCCACATTAATGCTCAATCAATGAAGAATGATGAGCTAAAATTTATTGCACCCCACGTAATGATATGTATAGTATGCAAGTGTAGGGCTCCAATCATAAAGGAGCAAGGAGAATAAACCACAAAAATTGACTAAAAAAGATAATAAATGCTTCTGTGTTTTTATAGGGATTTTTAATTGCAGTTTTTTAATATTTATTTTTTTTTATTTTTTGAATATTTTTTGTTTTAATTTTATAATTTTATAATTTTTTATATTTTCTTATTTTAATTTCCTTTTTAATACATAGTGATTGAAGCATAGGTACCGCCCATATGCGGATGGATCCTCATAGACACAGATGTGGGAATCTGCTAAGAATTTCTCGTCGACAGTTACGAACACGCCATCTTCATACATCTCTGCAGCTCCCTTCAGATAAGGACTCGTGATGGACAAGCTGGATACATCTCTGCCCCTTATCATGATACATCTTCATACATCTTCATACATCTCATACATCTTCATACATCTCATACATCAAGATGGACACGCCATCTTCATACATCTTCATACATCTCTGCCCCTTATCATGATTCGATTTGAGTCAACTGGAATAAGCGCTGGGGAAGGGAGGAGGTGCGGGGGAGGACAGGCGCGGGGGAGGGGCGCCGCGGGGGAGGGCAGGCGCGAGGGAGGGGCGCAGCGGGGGAGGGTAGGGCGCCGCGGGGGAGGGCAGGCGCGGGGGAGGGGCGGCGCGGGGGAGGGGCAGGTGCGGCGCGGGGCGGAGGCGGAGGTACGGAGGTGCGGGGAGCTCGGGGCGGAGCTGGGTGGGGATGAGGGCTAGGGAGGAGTTTCGAGTGGAGAGGGAGGAGGAGGAGGTTGGAGGAGGAGGAAGAGGATGGGGGAAGAGGAGGAAGAAGAAGAGGATGAGGAAGAGGGTATAAAATGACCCTATAACCCTTTTTTTTAACTTAATGCCGCTTATGTCCTTAAAGTTAACGTCCGTTTGCACTGTAGATGGACGGTCACTAACCCGAGGGGCACAAGTGATAAAATAGCAAGTTTTGAGGGGCACAACTGATATTACCAAAAAGATAGGGGCATAACTGATATTGCAATATCTCGGAGGGGCACAAGTGATAAAATCCCATATATATATAATATAGAAAATCAGAAAAAATACCCTAAGTACAGTCCTTTTTATTTTTCAAGATTTTTAAATTCATATAGGGTAGTTTTAACAAGAACAACAATAATAATATAAGTAAATGAAGCTTTATAAAATATGAGCTAGTGTATATATAAATATATCTATAAATACCCAAAATGGGAAAAATAAAATATTTTTGTTTTTTTATATTTTGTTTATTTTTGTAGATTATTCATTTAATTTTTGATAATTTTGTATATTTATAACTGAATAAAAATCGCAAATAGTGAACAATAATATATATCCCGATAGTCTTGGAATTTAAAAATAGCTAAATAACTCAAAAAATTTTCAAAGCTAATTTTAATAGATAATATATAATATAAATAAAATTCACAAAAAGTGGTATTTTTGGATTTTTAAGAAAATTGTATAATTGTATAAGATTTTTAGAGTTATTAATTTTTAGTTTTTTTCTTTTGAAATTTTTAATGCCTTTTGGTTTAGAATTCAGAAATACAATAATAAAGATATTATAATTTTTGTAATTTTTCAAAACATTTTTCTATTTTTTATGTATTTTTTAATGTAAATAGGGAATAAATGTAATGCGCTTTTGAACTTTTAAAAAAATATTTTAGAAAGGCCTTTGTGTAAAATATATGTGATTTTATATAACGTCATGCTCTTAAAATAAATTTCCTACGAATTTTTAATGTAAAATGATGTTTTTAATACAAGAAATACTATAAATAAAAATACTGACATGGACTTAAATACAATTCGAAATAGAAAAACATACAATCCGAAAATAATATAGAACTTTAAGGACCTCTGTACAAAACTCCTTGAATATTTAATTCAAATAGTGATGGTAGGGGTATAAATGTAATTTCCAAGAGTTAAAGGGCACACATGCAATTTCTCCCATAAGTTCTACATATAATTCCAAGTTTCAGGATTGAATAATAATAAAAATCTTGAGGGGTCCTTACGCACAGAAACACATGAGGTGAAATGGCGAAGGACTTGAGTGCAACCACTGAGAGCTTAGGGGTCTAATTACAAATTTATACAAATATTTTAACGACATAATAGAGTTTTTATACTATAAATAAAAGATAAAAGTGCAAGGTTGGAATATGCAAAATACCTCCACTAAGGCACAAACAGATGGATAGATGGACTTCACTTGGACGCATGTCACCTTCTAAACAATCGATGTTGCTTTATAAATGGATGGTTAGGATTATATCTCAACAACTGATCGGGCGGTCGAGGTTGCTGAGATCCAACAGTCACTGTGCCTTCTAGAGCGGCTCCCCTTGATTGAACGGTCGTGGACCTCCTTGAAATAACAAGGAAATATATGACTGGGTTTGAGCATTGATCAGGTGTGGCTCCCTTCTCCAACAGTCTTGGCACTGGAAAAAGGTGCTGAAGCTTCCTAGAAGCGTCCCAAAATAGTTGAAGGGTTCAGGCAAGGTCCAAAGCTCTGTGACGGAGTTCCGTAGGTGGGGAAAGGTACCGGGCTCCAAGAATCTTCAACTTGGACAAAACTGACCCAGATGGGGTCTTTGACCCTTGGACCCTTTAAAGTTAGATCAAACAAACAAAAGGGGCATCTGGGAATCTTATTTAGGGTGGAATGAGGTGAAATGAGGTCGAGCGGTGATCTCTGATGGATGGCGGTGGAAGGAAATCAGATCTCCTGATCTAGAGAGGATCAGGGGGAGTGGAGTGCATCGAAGTGTAGAGAAGAGGACAGTGGAGAGAAATGATGGCGCTAGGTGGGTCGGAGAACAACAAAGTCACGGTGAAATGACGGTAGGAGCTCAAGCTTCGACAAAGTACGATCTTGGAGTTTACGAAATAAAATGCAAATTTAAGAAAATATAAATCCTAGTCTTCGCCAAGGATACAACTAGAAACAAAAAAAGATATTAAACTATGTCTCTACCTTTGAGAAGAAGGAGCCAAGCAGAGCCGCGGTGGAGATGGCCGGCGAGCTCGAAACACACAATCTTGCACCACTTCGTCCATGCCAAACTCTCCAGCGAAGAAGCTCCTGTCACTAGCGACCTATCTAATGAGAAATCTAGGAATTTTGAGGGCTTCATAGGGATCAAAATTCAAATGGAAGAAGAGGGCGGTATATGTATAGGAGGGTTTTGACTTAGGAAGAACACTCGATTCAGAGCTCCTTTGATCGAGGAGCTCTGTCGCATGGAGAAGCAAGTTTGCTTAAGGAATCCTACCATGAAATTGCTAGAATCGGATGTAGAAAGTTAAAGAAGGTAGGAGGTCAACAGTTCTGACAGTCCTAAGTGAGTAGGGGGTTAGTTGATCGATGGTCAATGGAAGACTACACCCCATTCATCCACGTCAGCCATTACAGGACAAACCAGAAATAAAGTTCAAGAATAAATTAAAATAAAATAATAAATGATTTATTTTATTTTTAATTAAAATATTTATTATTTTATGTTGTATTTTAATATGATTTTTATTTTTTACAAGTTTACTTATTAGGAATTACTTTTTACGAGTATAAATATAGGCATATTTACCTATCAATATGTATTTTATTTTTATTTTATATGTAAATTTTATTATTTTATACATTTTATATATTTACAACTTGTTGAAATACTCATAATATATTTTTATTGTATTTTTTAAGTTCTATGTATACTTAAATAAATATGTCCATTTATTATATATGTATATGTATATATAATTCATCTATACAATTTAGCATACTTATTTATTTTATTACAGTTGTATTTTTTATATTAATTAAATCATGTACATGTATTATAAATAGTATTTATAAAATTATAAAAATATGGAAAAATGAGAATTTATAGACTAAATAAACTGATTATTTTATTCAAGTAAATTGCGCAACGAGGGACTAAAATCTAACCTTTGCATCTTAACTCTAAATTGAATGAAACCACATCATTAAATAGATAATTTAATTTTAGGAACAATAAAGGTGAGCTTGAGGAATTTTGAGTTAATACGGAGAAGATATATGTTTGGGAAGTTTTTATTTCGCTTTTTTCTCTGAGTGTCTAGGGCACATTGTGCATTATTTTTGGATGAAATAAATTTTACATTTTTCTTTTATTTTTACCTACAAGTTTTATGTTCAAAGTTTATTGATTTGAGGTATAAATAATAAAGAATAAAATAATCTAATTATTGGGGAATTAAGAATTAAGATTTTAATTTATTTTTGGTCCTTATCTCCCACTACTTTTTTCCTTGTCGACCCTGCCTTCATGGTGCCTCGGTCTCGATGTTTAGGGTCATTCAATACCTATGATATTTCCTTCTTTTTATTTTATTTTCTTTATTATTTTATTTTAGCTTTAAATACTACATTTTAAACGATATTTAAAATATAAATAATAGATGTTATTTCGTACAAAATAATGCTATATACATGCATTTTGTTAGGGTTTAAAGGCCACGATGAAAAAAAAATGTGACGAAATGGAGATTCATGAATTGCCACTTTGAAAATCTGAACACACACATAAAAAGATGTTTTTTATAAACTAAAAGAATGTTTTGACAATCTTATTAATCTTGAGCATTCCTTTATAAGATAAACCTAAGATGATATACTATAATCATACACAAAAACTACAAAATATCTGTGACATGCTTAAAGTACGAACCGGACAAGGTCCCCAAACATCACCGTGGACTAAAGCAAAGGGAGTACTATGCGAAGGAAGCTCAATGATGTTTTCAAAACTCGCACGACTCACACTCGAAAGGCTTCATGGTAGAGAGTTCACTAAACATCATGGAGAGGGGCCATGTAGAGGGATACCCAAGGTGAGGGCAGTCAATGGACAAAAAGGCGGTATCGATAATTAAATACGAAATCAGTGGGAATGCCAAGTTAATAGGGGCCATAATTCTCATGCCCCCACACAAAAAATCTGCATCATTTAGGTGTCCTGATAATAGAAGTATATTTCATCAAAAGCCATACGACAAGTTAACTTAGTGCAAAACTTATGAATAGACAAGATCAGAGGGAAATCATGTGCACAATGGATTCCAGTGAGTCAGGTCTTGGAGAAGAACTCCATAGTAGTAACAATAGTTGTAACATGTAATTAGTCTCATTGGTGACTCAAACTGAATTTATAGAGGAAGAGGGTTTAGAGACGATTAGCATACTTCTCCCGTCAAATGGGTGGAGGCTTCATAATTAATAATTCAAGCATGCGTAGAAGTAGGGGCAGAGCTGGATATAGTACCTAAGGTGGCAACCGTACTAGCAGTAGTAGTACTCTTACTACTAGAAGAACCGGAGTCCTCAAGAACTTGCATTAAGTAGGAGTAATCTGTTGCACTGAATTGGACTATTTGTCTACCGAAGGCTGGTTCAAGAGATGTGATGATAGTGTCATCCGCAACCTCATAGGCACTATTGGCATAAGGAGGATAGCCAAACTTTGTCCAACAACACTCTGAGGGATGGTTCCAACATTGGTAGTGAATGCACTGTGGGTAATGTGAAGTGCTAGAGTCACGTCCATTACCTCGGCCTAAGTCACAACCACAACCTATGTCATGACCCCCACCAAAGTCAGAGTCACAGATTCCTCGAAAACTATGACATCCTCCTCTCCCATATGAGGCAAGGTAGGCGGAATTCTCTTCAAGAGGCACAGTAGAAGCTCGTCCATTAGATGACTCCAATTCGTGAAGTCGAACAAAAATAATTTTAATGGAGGCAGGGTATCAGACATGAGAAATTTTTCTTTGACTTCTTATTATCAAGGAGGTATAAGAGCGAGAAATCAATACATCTACTAATCATATCTCTCATGCATTTGTGTAGTAAAACAAGCAGGTTGAAATATCACAAGATCATCACATAGGTTGGTTAAGTGTAGGTAGTACTCAATGAGTGTGGATTCATCCTAAGATGTAGCCTAGATCCACACACTTAGATTAATGAGGCGAGACTAGGTGGTCTTCTGGAAATATGATTGTTGTAGCTCTTCCTCCATTTCCTTAGCCTTGTTTTTATAGAACAAGTTCGTAACAATCTGCAGCTCGATATTGTTGGTCATTCAAGTCATAAACCATAGTTTTTCTATGATTCTTTTAGAGGATCTTTCCTCGGAATGTAGACCTTTTGCTAACCATCGGCGGGCATCTTAATGCTTGAGACCAGGACATAAAGTTTTATGTGCCATTGAGTTTGATAGAACTTGTACGTACCATCATTGAAAATGGAGCGTATATGGATTTGATCTCAGTAGGAAGATATATCATGATGGTCAGATAAGAATATCAAGAAAGTAGAACAATATTTCAATCATGCATACATGGGGCTAAAAATTACTCTAGAATGCAGGAACAAGCGTGCTGTGTCTGAAAAAAGATGTATGATAGCACAAGAGGGGCTTAGGAGCCCTGGCGATAGCCATGGAGGTGCTGAGGAGGCCTTGCACTGATAGAGGAGGATCCTGGTGGCCCTGCAACAATGGTGGAGAAGGCTACAGGCTTGGTGAGGGTGCCATATGGCGGTGAGATGGAAACTGGAGTTGTGGTAATAGCCATCGAGTGGTTTGGAGAGCCTAGCGACGACACTAAATGGGCTTGAAGGCCCTGATGGAGGCACTCTGGTGGAGCGTGACAGGCTTGGGTGCCCTTTTGGTAGCGCAACAACCTTGAGGGGCCTAGGGTGACATCACTTGATCAACCTAGGAGCTTTGCATGAAGGATAAGGGCCTTTCACGGGGCCCTAGGTAGAAGAGAGGGTCCATTTCGGATCATGAGAGATGGGAGCGGGGCTGGTGGTGATGACATGTACTAGGTCAGAACCTCGGTTTAGGACCGTTTCCCTGATACCATGTGAAGAACGACAGGAGAATGAATGACTTTTCTTGTTCCATGGGTCTAGGGTTTCTTATATAGAGTGAAATCCTAGAGGAGCAAAATAGAGGACATTACATGGATACCCTGAATGGGTACAAGATTGAAATAAGAAATAAAAATGCATAGAAAGACCAATGACTTGGATAATTTTTAAATCCATGAACGTGGGAAAATGGATAAATGAGTTTGTTAGATCTTCTTATATGATTGGTTTGAGGAACAAGAAAGAAATAATTATCATAAACATAGACATCATGGATGATGCAAACTCGATGTAACCATTTGTCATGGGATAGCTTATCTCCCCAAAAAATTTCAGTTATCTTGGGAAAATTGACCTATGGGAATGAATAATTTGATTATTCATTGTCTTTTCTTTTGATGTTAAGGATATAAGAAAGGATATAGTTTGGTAGAAAATTATCTTTTGTTCTTGTATGTAGCACATTATAAAATGTTTGTTGTTAAAGGTTCATGAAACAAAACTTTTTGTTTACTTATTCGATAAAATTTATACTAATCACCTATAAATTTAACAATGATAGAAGAAGGTGTCAACAAAATATTATTGTTAAATGAGACGTTACGTGGAATATATCAATGAGTATGATATTCATTTCAAATTTAAAGAATGAAGTAGCAAAAAAATATTCATTATTATGCACTTAACTATGGAAGGTATGATAATGAATATTAAATTATTTATCTTAGTCTAATTTTATTGTAGTAGACAATATTTATCCCAAACGCAAACAAAGCCATTCTTATAAGGATTATATCCTGGGATAAAGTTTTCTAGTCGGACTTGAGAAATTTGAGAGAGTTCTAATTGGAGAAGGGAATGTGTGCCTAGTACAAGAGTTATTTAGCAAAAAAAGATGTGGCCTTCATCCATATACTTTGTGAATTTAAAGTTGGTAACTTTTGTTGGGATGAGAGACGAAAGAATGTAGAAAAGTCCATGGTACGAGTGTGAGATCTTTCACTCCAAAACCATTGTAAAAATCAATTGCTCTAGCTTTTTCCAAGCTGGAGATGTTCTACAATCGATCTAGATGAATACTATGTTGAGCATAGTGAGATCCACAAAGTTTGAGGATTAAATGATGTTATTAAAATATTGACAAGGCTTTATACAATTATACAAAATGTAGTACCTTAAATACAATCCTACATCCAAATCACAAAGAGTAAGACTCAATAGTAAGTTTGGCGGATACTACTTGATAACTTGTGCTAGAGTAGTAGCACCTATCAAAGATCCAATTTCACTTGATTCCAACAAATTACATGAGATATTCTTTCTCAAAAACTGCTTGAATCGAAACACAAGACTTTAGACCCTAGAGAACTGATGCATGTAGGATTATGTAATAATGAAGGTTTCCATTGAAAATTATTTTTGAAAATTGACTGTGAATTCATTGCATATCATTGATGATGGATGGCTTGTCTTCTAAAGCAATTAGCTTATAAACATTATAGAATTCAAATGGAGATGTCTATCTACCAAAAATCTAAGTGATCAAATAGTCACAAGATATAAGCGGGAAAGGCCAAGGACATCTTCCAATGGTTGGTGATTGGAAACGAATTTATATCAACTTGGATCTTATGTCAGTTTTTGTGGATAAATCCGCATGCACATGCACAATTAGTCACTGCTAATGAAGTACAAAAAAAGACAATAAGATATGATTGTTGTCAGTCACCTCTCTATTATCAAAGAAGAAATATCACTAAAAAAAGAAAAAAATACAACTCTCCATGTTCCATCCATCTCTCTCTATTACAGTGCTACCATCTCTAGTGCTGGTATGGTGGAAAGGCCCCCAACTCCTCTGTATATAGTTCAAAAGTCATGTTCCAATGGCATATGCACTTTTTGTTTTCTCTTTCAAAAATACATTAAACCAAGATAATTATTAAAGTCATTATTTAACTACAACTAAAGATGTATACAATGTTCAATTATCTAATTACTAGAGACCTACTACTTTCAACATCATGGACCCTCCGTTCCTTCAAGTACCTCCCAACCCCACCCCTTCCCTAACCATAACTCATCATAAACTCTTCCCAACTCCCCCAACACCAAGCCCTCCCTTCCCGTACGATGTCCCTCTGTTGATGTTGGACTCCCCTCCAGATGATCGGGGCCCCTCGATCCATTCTAACTCGTCCCCTTCTTTCCCAGTTGTTCCACAGGTCTTCTTCCAACCCATCTGTTTCGACCCCCTCTAGTGAGGCCCTAGTCACTTCGCTTCCTCCCCCACCGTTCTCTAGGCACCCATTGTCTTAGCCCTCTTCCTCGAAGCCCTGCTCCTAGACGCTCCTAGGCGCAGGTCCATGGGACCCATGCTCCTATGTTCTAGTTCCGTATGGCATTCGATGCTGCCATAGTGGTAAATGGCAAAGTAGTTGCCCTCCTCTCTCAATGTGATATGGAAGCTCTAGATAAGAGATGGGAGAAGCTCTTGTATTATATGTTCTTGGTAAGAAACCTTATGGAAAACTCTTCCTTTTATTTGTGGAGGAAGTTTGGGGGTTTGATGAAGCGCGAATCGAGGTTTCAGTCTTAGAGGGTGTGCAGTGTTCAACAAGTCAGATCTGGCAATCACTATATCGACTCCTCTCTCGGCTCTCAAAACTTAATTCAAGTGTATCAATCAAAAATGAACCCACATCAATAAAAAATAAATAAATGTAAGTGAGCTAAAATTTATAATACCCTACAAAGAATGTGCATATTACGAAAGCAATAGGGGTCGAACCACAAAGGAGCACATGAGGTAGAGAAAAAAAATGAATAGACAAGTTAGGATGTTTGTATGTTTTAGTTTTTAAATGATTTTGTTGGTTTATTTTATTACTTCATTATTTTGTTTTAATAATGGAATTGTTAATTTTTAATTTATAAAATAAAGTACAAGATTAATGTGCTATATATAAAAAGAAGATAAAAGAGGTGTTTTTATTTTCAAATATAATAAATAAATTCAAAAAGAAAATATTTTTGGGTTTTATAAAATTTTCCTCTATTTTTTGGTAATTTTTGGATAATTTTTAGATTTTTAAAGGATGTTTCAATGAATAAATACATGAAGTAAACAAAATAATAAATCAGGAAACTTGAAATGGGCTTAATAAATATCTATCAAATCAGATTGAGCCCAACTTCCATTTTCTTGAATATTAAGTATTCTAAAGAAAAATAAGAAACATAGAAAATATTTTTCTAATATTTTTATTAATGTTTTTAGTTTTCTATGTTTTTCAATTCTTAGGAGCTTTTTATGATATTTTGCAAAAATACTTTGTTAGAAAATCAAATATCACTAAATAAATAAATACAATTTTTTGGAAAATTTCAAACCATTTTATTATTTTTGTGAATTTTTAATGCGAAATATGAGAAAATACAATGTTTATGTATTTTTCATAAATATGAAAATAAATTTACTGTCTTAAGAAAAATATATGTGTCGTAATATGGTCCCATGCACTTAAGATAATTTTCCATATTTTTATATGCAAAATACTATTTTTAATAATTAAAATATAAGTGAAAAATTAAATCTATAATCGAAGACCTATATGTGATTTCCTTGAAGTTTCATTGCATTTAGTAACATTTCAAACAAGTCCAGGGACATACTTGAAATATATCCAAGATTGAAATATTATCCACATTAGCTAAGATATAAATATAATATTACAAAATAATATGGCACAATATGCAAATTTACCTAAAACATTACACAAATATTCAAAGTTCGAGACGAAAAAACCCGCAAGGTTATCCACCCAAAAAACTTGCCCCCTTACTTGCACAGGCACATGAGGTGATGCGGATTGGACTAAGATGCAAATATAATAAAGCTCAGGATCCTAAACATAAATATTACACCTTCATATGAAAGTTTCTGGAATAAATACGAAACACAAAAAAGAGGGGAATAATATGCAATATACCCCTTAATTGGCGTTGGCGAACAACACAGATTACTCCACTTATACACGTGGAACCATTTCAATAGTAGATGATGGTTTGATGATGGAGGGCTGAGATTAAATCCTGCCCTCTGTTGTTGTGTGGTCTGGAGCAGAGATCTGATCCAATGACACTGAGCCCCCTAGAAGAATAGGGAAGAACAACTAGGGTTCTGAGCTTGGATAAATTCTTCTGCTCGCTCCAAACAATCTCCTTCACTACTGAGATGGTCTACTTGTTCCTTGAAGTGTTTCGCAGCTGATGGATGCTTCTAAGAGGTCCTGACCTCATCGAGGAGACCTAGAAGGTCAAAGTAGATCTCGGGTACCTAGGGCTGCAGGTTGACTGATTTGACCCCCCAAATGGGGTCCTTTTGGGAGTAGACATGCACCAGAAGCTTCATGGCTTGATGGCGAAGCTCCTCAACCCAATGGTGAACAAAAATGGGGTCTAAAATGGAGGAGCGATGGTCTTCAGTGACTAGCAGATGAAGGAGAACCGATTCCTAGATCCGATCAAGATTTGGGACGATTAGTGGGCCAGAGCAACAGAAGATGATGAGGCGAATGTGTGAGGGTGGCCGTAAGTCAATAAATGGTCAGATACAAGGTGAACAGAGGCTAGAGCTTTGACGAACTTCCATTTTTGAATTTTTATGAGATAATAAATGAAATCAAATGAAAGAAAAGGCAAGATTATGGTTCTGCTACCCTTAGAAATTGAAAATACAAAGAAAAGAACAGTTCACATGCCTAATGTGGCCGGGAGAAGAAGACCACCAGGGAAGCTCTGGTGATGGGTTGAATCACCTCAAACCTCCTTCCTCCTCATTTGTGAATCGATGGAGAACACTCCATGTCACAGAGGAACACTCCAAGCTTTGATCCAAGGAATCAAAAGTCGATCAAGATGGATTAAAATTCAAACTGAAGCTGGAGGTTCTATTTTATAGCATTGATTGGGGAGGCTTGTAAAACTTAAGGTTTCAACATGGATCAATGCAAGATTGATCGCGGATTCAGTCTAGTGTGGATGAGCAAAGATCACGGAGGAACTTTCTCAAATGGGGCGAGGCGTATCGTTCAATGTAGAGCGAGGGAAAATTGGGTGAAATGCAGGAGTTGGCAGCTTTAACAAACTAGAGGAGTAGGGGGGTCATATGACAGGTAGGTCAATCGAGGACACACCTTGATTTGGCCACGTCAGGGCTATAAGACAAAGTAGAAATGAAAATAGAAATAAAAGAGAAATAAATTAGAAAATGTTTTTCTTAATTTTTCTCAAAAAAATAAAAGTTGTTCTTTATTTTACGTACAATTTTAAGTGATTTTATTTATTTATATCGACCCATTTATTACATGTTAATTTTTACAAGTATAATTATAGATATAAATACTTATAAATAATGTATTTGAGTTTTATTTGTAGTTATATTTTATTATTTATGTATATAATTTATATAATTATAATTTATTTAATTTGTATTTATATATTTTGTTTTATTTTTCTAAGTTTATTTGTGTATTTAAATAAAAGTGTATGTGTACATTATATGTATAGTATACCTATGTATTTTATTACCTTATTTATTTTAATGTATTTTTAATGATTTCTTTTATCTTTATTTTTTTAATATGATTCCGACAATATTTATAAGTATTCAAAAATATAAAAAGAATGAAATATAAAAAATGAACTAAATAAATAAAAATATATTAATATAGTGTACATTGGGACCACAAAAAGACAAATTTTTATATCTTAACTCCAATTTAAATGAAAAACCTCCTTCATTATAGAGATAATTTAGTTTTGAGTATAATAAAGGTTAGTTTGATAAATTTAGAGTTTACAAGGAGAAGATATGAATATGTAAGGTTTTTTTGTGGCTTTTTCATCTATGTCATAATCACATAGTGTATTCATTTTGTGTGCAATTATTTTTGTATTTTTATGTGTTATTATGCATATGTTTTGTATTGAAAATGTTTTTCTTTGAGATGTGTAAAAGTATGTATAAATTGATGTAAGTTCGAGCTAAATACAGTACAAGTCACCTAGGGTTTCTTGGTGTCTGCGTTATTTTGGCTGTATTTATTTGCCCTTATTTCCCCTAACTTTATTCCTTGTCGACCAAATCAATATTGACTTAGTCTCGTTGTTTAGGGTCAATCAGTATTTGCAATACTTCCTTTATTTTTATTTTATTTTCTTTATGCATTTATTTTGTATTTAAATACAAGTATTTAAGCATTATTTAAGACAAAGTAAGAGTGCTAATTTGTACAAATTATCTCTATTTATATGTATTTAGCTAGGATTTTAAAAATAAAATAAAGGAATAAAGGTGCATGAATGGGTGTTCATCAAGGCCCCTTCAAGTTCATCCCTCATAAAAATGGATTTTTCTATATCAAGTCATCTTCGATGGAGGAATGTAAGAGGATTCTAACTGCATGCCCATGGCTCTTCCATGGTCGGTTGTTCATTCTTCATCTTTGGGAGGCAAGCATGTTCTTGGAAATCTTCTCACTGATCTTCCTGTTCAGGTTAGGTTCTTTGGCCTTAACCCAAGTCATTGCTCGGATATTGTTCTCAACAAGATTTAGAGTGTCACAAGCATCCCTCTTCATGGATACTGACACAACCAATGGGACTCAATGGGACTTTGCCCAATGTTGCATGTCCATTAATGCTTCCAAGGAGGTCCCTCAGGCTATCCCTCTTGTCCTCCCTTCTGATGAACGATCTCCGATTCGATTTGAGCTTGAATAGAAGCCAAACTATGTGCATCCAACGTTGTCTTCGGGCACTATGTGGTCTCGTCCCCGTTTAGGCAGCCCCTCCCCCTAGAAGGGTACTCTATGGACACTGCGAAAGATCTTCCCTTGACCTCGCAACGTGTTTCTACTGCATCAGACAATCATCCTCCTATAATGCACATCCCGACTAGTGTGGTCATTGTCTTAGAACCCCCTTTCTATGTGCCTACTGTCTCAGATCCCTTTGCCTCGGAGCTCCCTATCCTAGTGGAAATTTTTGCTGCCTCGCCATCTCCATCAGAGTTTCTTCATGCACCGCCCCTTGGGGTGTACTCCTCCCCTTCTGGTTTCTTGCACACTTTTAGCATTGGTGAAGGACCAAGTAATCTTTTGAACTTAGAAAACCGACATGCTCGCCTTACAATGCATTCCTGGTTGGCACTCAAACTACTCTTCATGGATTTATTTCTAACCCCTGCAAACCATACATGCTTCCTTAAGGGCCTGTGAGTTGACCTTAACACCTCGATTGATGTTGGTGGTGGGTATTCAGATTCTCTCCTCCTGAAACCCCAATTGATTGTTTACCTGGAGGAGCATCCCCTGAAAAATAAAGTCTTGGTTACTCACTCTCAAGCTCCATCTATCATTTCCTTCGAGAACCCTGATAGGATACATGTTATCCATGGCAAAAAGAAAAAAATCCAACATTGCCTCCCATAAGGAGAATGCATGCAACAGTCAAAGCACTTCTTCTACCTCTTAATGTCTATTTCTACTTGCTATCAAGGGTCTGAACAAGACTAGCAAGTTGAAACACCTTCTTCGAGAATTGGCCAAGGAAAACTGTGATCTAGTGGGCCTTTTTAAGATAAAAATCAGTTTGAATAATGTCTTAAAATTCTTAGCAACCCTACCTCGTGGTTGGGGCTATGTGCATAACACCATTAACCTTGGGCAGTTCTGGTTCCTCTAGAAGGAGGGCACTTGGACTAGCATCCCTTTGTCCATTACATCCCAATCCATTAAAATAACTTGTATCAGAGAGGGAATCTTTGGGATGAACTTGTCCAGATAAGTACCTCGATGAGTTGTCCACGGTTGCTCATTGGTGATTTCAATGTGGTTAGGTTCGTAGATGAGAAATTCAGTTGTCGAGCACCATCACATACCTCTGTTGTTGATTTCAATCGTTGTATTGATGAGACAAGTTTGGTTGAGCTCAAACCTTGGGAAACACTCTCTCTTGGAAAAACCCTACTATTGGACAGAAGAGAATTGCTGCTAGACTTGACAAAGTGCTTTGCAACTCGTTGTGAATGGAGATTCTTCCACTTTCAAAACTTCTCTATTCTCCCTTAGCTTCTAGTGATCACTCGTTACTCTCAATTGAGCTCATGAAAAGGTACATCATGCCAAACCTTTTAGATTACATGGGCTACCACATTTAGAGGTAACCCCATGTATGTTCTTGCTAAAAAGATAAATGTTGTCAAGCTCTCCCTTAAAGCTCAGGTTGTTGTACATGGGAATGTGGAGGAGGACCTCAAAGTGAGATTGGTTGCTTCGAGATGTATCTCTGAGGCTCTTGTGATATCACCAGGGGACCCCATTCTTACACAACTGGAACAAGGTCTTAAATGTTGTCTAGTTGGGCTTGAGACAAATCATGAATCTCTTTGGAAGCAAAGAAAATGTGTCTCTTGGATGAAACTTGGAGATTGCTCTACAAAGTTATTCCATCTCTCCACAAAAGTCAGAGAGGAAAATAATATAATTTCATGCCTTATTGACAAGGAGGAGAAGCTAGTGGACAACCCCTTGGAAATTGCTTCCCAAGCACTCTCCTACTACGAATCTCTCTTTATGGCTCATGTTTCTCCTTCCATGGTTGCACCTCCATAACCAAAGAAAGTAATTTCAAATGACTCTAGGATGTGGCTTGAAAGATCTTTTGGTGAGGATGAGGTTACTGATGCTCTATGATCGATCCTCTCCTCCAAGGCTCTCGATCTAGACTGTTTCAATGCATTTTTTAAGCATAATTGATCCCTGGTTAGAAATGAAGTTCTTTATGCTATGTCCTTCCTCCAACCGGGAGAGATTATAGCAAGGTAAGTTCATCACACTTTCTTGATGCTTGTCCCAAAGGTCACCTCAACGTATGGGATTGGAGATTTTAGACCTATCTTCGGTTACAATGTTATTTGCAAGATCTTTGCAAAACTACTTTCTACAAGGCTCTTGGTGGTTCTACCTGCCTCATTTCTCCTATCCAAATGGCCTTTGTTAAAGGTAGGTGAAATATGGACCGTGTTCAATTGGCTCAGGAGTTGGCTATGGGTTTTGAGAGGAGATGGGAGCAGTTAAGAGCATGCATTAAAGTGGACCTTGCTAAAGCATTTGATACTATTAACCATCAATTCCTAATGGTTAGACTATCAGTTTTAGGCTTTGATGATGCATGGCTTTTCTGGATTCATACTTGTATTAGTATTGTCTCCTTTTCTATCTTAGTGAATTGCATCCCCCATGGTCTTTTCAAGGGATCTAGGGCCTCCATCAAAGAGACCACCTTAGTCCCCTTCTCCTCACAGTGGTCATGGAATCCTTGACCTACTTGGTAGTTCTAGCTGAGGCGAATAGGACAACGACACCCATGGGGTGAGGAAGAAACCAAGCTCCTACTTGATTTATGCAGATGTCCTTCTATTTTTCACGAAGTGCAATGCTGAAACTATTACTACCATCGACTCCACGATGGAAATCTTTTGGACAATGTCTGGCCTCATGATGAATGCTATAAAGAACTGATTAGTTTTTCTCAAAGAAAGAAAGAGGAAAATTTATTTGGAACCTTACTTTGGGGCTCCTAGGTGAATCTCTACCTACAATCTACCTTACCTTTCCAGTCTCCCAAAAATTTGGTTGTTCTTCAGTTGGAAAAGTGTTTGTGGACGAAGTTAAAGCCCAACTTTATGGTTGGAAGGCAAAGATTCTCTCAATGGCAGGATGAATCCAACTCATTATGTTGGTGATCAATGGAATTTTACTATATTGAATGATTTATACTCTCGTCTTTTGTTGTCGTGCAGATTTCATCATTATGTGGGCCTTCTCTAGGACTTCAAAAGACATGAGTTGGCTTGGAAAGATGATTGCCTTTCGACAAAAGAAGGCATTGGAATTAGTCCGCTTGGGGACTTGATTAATGCATATAAAGTTGCATGGGTTTGGAGGTTCCTTAAGGCTAAAAACTCTATTTGAGCTTATTTTCTTAGCTCCAAATATCCCCCGATTGAATCGTTCTCGGATACTTCTATTTCGCACAATGCATACAGTCTTTGGAAGACCTTGTTGAGAAATAGAGCATGCATAGACTCTTCTATAGGTCAGCTCTGTTCCGCCCTACATGTGGACCTTTTCTCCTGATGGTTTCTCATTTCACTCTTGCTTTGATCTTGTTGGGATAAGGGCCCCTTGATTGATTGTTGGAGGGAAGTATGGTGCTCTTTAGTGGTGAAGTATAAGTGTTACTTTTTTAGAGTGGTTAGAAACAAGATTCCCACTTGAGAAAGGCTATGGAATTCACTCTGATTACAAATGCAAATGCTTGCCCTGTGACCACCCTCTCGAATCTAGGGACCATCTTTTTTTGGATGTTCCTATACAATTGACATTTGGGAAGAGATTTATGCTGTTTTAAATTTACCCTCGCTTGGTAATAGAGTCTCAATCAATGATGCTCTTTATTGAACAACGAAGTTTCCACAGCTGATACACGTCTCACCTTAAAGATTAGGACCTCTTTTAGTGGCATCATGGTGGATTTGGAGAGGACACATCCTTCGATGGACTAACACCTCTCGTGTGCCTGCAAGAATCATTACAAACCGCATTTTGAAAGACTTCAAGATCCGTTGGGCTTGATTTATAACTCGATTATATATACCTTTATGCTTGTTTAGTTGTTGATATGCTATTGTGAGGCTCAATCTAGAGACATTTTTCAGATTTTTTGGTAACTTCCCCTTCCTTCTTTACGTTTTTAGAGGGAAAACTATTAATGTAAACCTATTTCTAATCAATACACAACTTTTTTACCTTAAAACAACTCGTAAAGGCATTGGTGGGTGTAAAACGACCATAGAGAGAGACCATCAAAACATTAACGGCAACATAAACAGTAAAACCTCTCAACCGCATCTTGAAACTTGAACCGTTGGATCCACAATTTTAAAAACCGAACAAGTCAGTTCAACCGGTTAAACTAAGAATTGAAAGAAAAACGATCCAACTATCTGATTTTTTATCAGGAAATAACAACCGATCAAAACCTAATTGAATCACTTAAACTCGGTTGAACTAATTGAACCAAACCATTGATTCAATCACCCTTTTTGGCCAAAAAATAATTTTCAATAATTTAATAAAATGCGAACTTTTCAAAAGTATTCATAATCTAGTCCCATTTAACATATAGTATGGTATCATTTATCTCTTATCCTTCCATACGTTCTAATGGTCCTGTATCTCCTCTCCCTTTCTGCCATGCATGAATTTCCTCTCTCTCTTTGAGCATGAGGTCGTCTGCTTCCAACAACAACAAACAATGCCCCCACGTAAAGAAGAACTTGTAATAGTCATACTTTAAGAATTAATAAATTAAGGGAAATTTACACCCATAACCCTGAGTAGTTTCGTAATCACCCTAGGAACCCTCGATAAATCATAATTACATGAGTAATCCCGGATAAGTGATCGATCTTACATCCATAACCCTTCGTTATTTTAGTCAGTTAACTGAACTGGATCTAAAGTTAATCTAACCAATACTATATCCAACGGCTATAATTAAAAGCAAAAAAGGGAAAATACCCCACTTCTTCGTCTCGCCCCCCCCCCCCCCCCCCCCCCAAAACTTCCATCTCGAGTTCCCCCACCCTCCCTGTCGACTACCATCCATCCCCTTCCTCCTCTAGACCCCTCCCCCTCCGCCTCCTGAAGCCCCCCGCCCCCCTGACCGGCTGCAGGAACTCCTGCATATCCCCACCCCATCCTCCCCAACCCCCCATCGACCCCCCCCTCCGTTGCCTACCGTGCAAAGCCCCCGCCCCGTCCCATCGCCTACAAGCCCTAGCCCCTCTGCCTCCCGCCTCGTCCCACCGGCTTCAAGACCCGACGTGAACAACAAGATCGACAGGGGGGTGACTTCACATCATCTGCTCATCTCCTGTCGAGAGATCTGGGCTAGAGGGTCAGGGGAGCTTGGGTCGGTGGGTGGGGGTCAGAGACACGGTTGGGAGGCTCCTCCTCCACGCCCAGGTCGGTGGGCGGGGAGCTCGGGTCGGTGGGCGAGGGTTGGAGGTACGGGTGGGAAGGCTCCTCCTCCATGCTCGGGTCAGTGGGCGGGGTTTGGAGACGCCGGTGGGCGGCTCCTCCTCCACGCTCGGGTCGGTGGGCGGGGGTTAGAGATGCGGGTGGGTCTGAGGGTGTGCGGGGGGGGGGGGGGGGGGGGGGTTGCGTTGAGGTCGGGGCCAACCTGGGCTGGAGGTGGGTGGCTCCTCCTCCACGCCTTCTGTAGGCGGCTTCCTCACCTTCACCCCATCTCCGTTCCGAACCGCGCATACACCCTCTCCCTCTGTTGTGGTGATGCAAGCTCGTCGACCTGCAGCTCCTGCCTCATGTTGGTTGTGTTAATACTATAATGAGATAACATGATTTCGTAAATAAGAATGAGCATTGGGGGCAATTTTGTCTTTTTCTTACATAAACCTTCAAATATAACGACCATACCAAATGGAACATAACACATGGTTATGTTATGTAAGACTCAAGGATTATTCGGGGGTACTCATGTAATTATGATTTATTGAGGGTTCCTCAGATAATTACGAAACTACTCAGGGTTATGAGTGTCAATATCCCATAAATTAACAACACTTTTCATCAATTAAAGTTTGAATACTTTTAAAAATATTAATTTTATACATAACATATATGTATTACAAAATATATTTATTATTTTGGTTTAATACATAAGCACAAGTTTATTAATAAAAGGTCACTACTACATGTTTTGTAAAAATATTGGGGCAGACATGTAAGTGTAAAAAATAGGGATATAAGGGTTATTGCAAAAACTTGGATGGATACGAGTGTGCAAGTCATCTAAATATATAATGTAATATTTTTCTTATATATTTGAATTATACACATGTGCAACTCGATTCGACCTGATTGAGCCATATGAACCAAAACAATAAGACAATAGTTCGACCTTTCAGGTTTTTATGAACTGCCGACATCACCATCGATTCGATAGATCGATCACATTGATCTGATCATAAAAATAAAAAAAATCAATACCGACTCGACCATAAAAATAAAAAATCGATACCTACTCGATTTAATTTCTGATTCGATTTTTAAAATCTTGATTTGATCCATGCAAATCAGCATGATTTGGACCGTAATCAATTTATGATTAGTGTACGTGTGCCGTATTAATATAAGGATAAACAGGTACAAGATATACATAGAGGGGGCTACATGGTCGGTGAGCGAGAAGTACATCCTGGCATGCGACTCTCCCACCCTCCTGGTTGACCCCGTCTACCACGACTTCTTCTCCAGAGGCATCGTTCCCCTCCGCCACTACTGGCCCATCAACCGCCACCACAAGTGCTCCTCTATCAAGTTCGCAGTCGACTGGGCCAACAACCACACTCACAAGGTACGTCACGCTCCCCCAACCCCCCCTCCCCTCCATGCATGCCAACCTACATCCAATTACAATTCTATTCTTGCTGCACCGCAATGTAAGAATCAACATGCTATTCCGTCGGTCACATGCTATTTACGCTAAGAAAGATGTACTTGTGTGCTGCGTCGATCAGGCTCAGCTAATAGGAAAGGAAGGAAGCAGCTTCGTCGATGAGAGTCTCCAGATGCGCTATGTTTACGACTACATGTTCCATGTCCTCACCGAGTATTCGAAGCTCCTCAGATACAAACCAACCGTGCCCGCGGGAGCTGCCGAGATCTGTGTAGAATCCATGGTATGCAAGGAAGAAGGCCTCGTGCGGGATTTCTTCTTGAACTCCATGGTCGATCCATCTTCCGCCTCGCCGGCCATGCCCTCTTGCACGCTCCCTCCGCCCATGGATCCTTATGAGATGGAGATGGTTCTGAAAGTGAAGGCCAGTTTTGTAGAGCAAGTGGAGGATTGGGAGCGACGTGCACAAGCTAAGATTCACAAGGAATAGAGCTAAAATGTTGCTAGCTTGATCGTCTTCGCGGAGCATGCGCAGATGCGTCCCTCGTAAAATCGCAGTGCCATGAGTTGCAAGATAACTTATAAATGTACCTAGGGACCTCATAGATTTGCTTCATTCTTTTTCATAATGAGTTATATATGATAAAGTTAATCAACTTGCAAAGATTAGTTGAGGGAGCTGAGACCTCAATCATACATGCATGCATACACATCACATTCCCATAAGATAACCATCATATGAAAAGCAAATCACCAATATCCTCTCAAATTAATCACGAGCCACGTAAGAGGAGAAAAATGCCATCAGTCATATTGGGTAGTTTCGATACGTCAGTTCCAATATTCTCCCACTTCATGTACTAAATTTCTTGTTTTTCAATTGTTAAATTAAGTTATATTATTATGAATTTTGGTTTTGTATACCGCTTGAGAAGGCAGGTCCTTCCTGGCATTACACTACTGATAGTTTCTTTTTAAATCCAAAAAAGGAGGAAACACAGGGAGGTGTCCACCCCACTATATTAAAAAGATATTAGAACAACCAGGACTCGAGGAGAGTCCGAACATGATGAACTACATTCTCAACATAGAACCTCTTTCCACGGAAGATTACACCATTTTAAGCAAGCCAAACAACCCATAATCCCGCAATCGGCACCAATCTCTCAGCATTAGAATGAAAACGAGAATAGTTAACTTAACCTAATAAATCTTCATGTATTAATGTCCAAATATTAACGTGTGTTGTCACATTATATAAGTTTGTTAAATGCTTACTACAAAACATATGGATCAACAAATTACATCAATATATCAGATAATGTAATGATAGATTTTAAAGAAATATTATTAAATCGACAAGGTCGATTCAATGAAAGTTCTTAATACTCATTTTATTGCAGTGCCATGTTCTTAATATTCTTTATTACATCGACAAGGTCGATTTTTTTCATAAAGTTGTTATTTTTTAATCTGAATTTCTACATCACTACATCAGAGCAAAGTTGTAGAGATGGGCACAAGGGATGGTCACAAAAGAACCATCCCCTATATCGGTATATGTGATGGTCATTAAACGCCCATCTCATTCATATCTAGATTGTACGTGAACCATTTGACCATCCCATACACCGTACTCACATGAGATAGTGAACAAGATCAACCATCCTCAATAGCATCGTATGGAACGGTTGCTCACTAACAGTCGCTTCCTCCACTGGAATTTTAGGTTTTAGGTGGCCGTTTAGGGGACGACCCATATGACCATCCCACCCGGGCATTTTGATGGTTGACGGGACGGTCACAACCGTTCCATAAAGTTCTATGTGTCTGTCTCTTGTAAGCCGAATAATTAAAGTGGTGAAGCTTTAAGGGACGATCGAGAACCCTCTATTTAGGTATATGGGATGGGTATTGCTTAACCGTCCCATACATGTTCCCGTCCACTATAAAATAGGCAGGCTTCACAATATATGGGATGGTTTTACTTATGGTCGTCTCCGACTGTCAAGGAGGGGACGATCAAATTGATCTCCCCCTATGGTCGAAACGATGACATCTCCCCAAAGAGTCCCATAACCCATTCGTTTGACACCGTCTCTTTCGACTTCTCCTCCCTCCCTGTCTTCCCATCTCGCTCCAACGATCTCATGCTTCTCATAGGGATCTTTCATTCGCCTCAAATGACCCTCTTTCTTCTTATAGTCGTCTCCTCACAGTGGTCTCTCATGACAATGCCATCATATCAGTAATCATTTTTTATTTTGAAACTTTTCTCTTATATTTTTTTATATAGTGGAAATTTTCTATTTGACATGTTATAATTGAATACAACCCCAATATTGTTATATAGTTGACATGTTGCACTCGTTAGGATATATATAGGGTACCATTGAGAGATGATACTGTAGTTGACATGTTCCATGAATTTCTATTTCATCACCTTTATTCTTTATTTTTGGCCTTAAATCCCTAGTTTAATGTTTGTATATAGAATTAATTTATGAAAAATAACAATCAGTCATTAACATGAAATATTGTATAAAATATTGTACAATATATTGTATTTAATATCAAAGTCATAGAATAAAGAAATAAAACAAAGAGAATGAAATGTCAAAGACGCGGAGTGACCCTCGACCTAATACCCAATCATCATGATGACTTGATCGACAAGGAATAAAGTATGGTGAGATATGGAGGCCATTATACAAAAAACACAACCTGAAAATGCTACTTTGATAGACAATAATTACATATTGAGACCTATTTTATTTATTATTTTTTTAAACTTCAAATCAATTAAATTCGAGCATGAAAACTGTACATAAAAATACAAAGAAAAATACAAAATACATTTCATTTAAAAATAGTGCATAGTGTGCTAGAGACACACAGAATAAAAAGCTGCAAAGAAAACTTTACAAACATGTATCTTCTCCATACAAACTCAAAATTCAACAAAATCAATTTTATTATTCATAAAATTAAATTATCTATTTAATGTAGGTTTTCATTTAATTATGAATTAAGATGAAAATTGGCTTTTGGGCCTCATTGTGCAATATACTAGTATATAATATTCAATATATTTAATCTTTATATTTTTAATCTTTTATATTTTCATATATTTGCAAATATTATTCAATACATGTACATAATAAAATTATAATAAAATCCCTAAAAATATATAGGTAAAGTATACATATAATACACCAATAATATATACATAATCGTTTAAGTATGTAAAAAACTCCAAAAAATATAATAAAAATATGTATATGTGTATTTAAATAAGTTATAGATATATAAATTATGTGCAAAAATAATAAAATATAAAATATAAATAAATAAAAATACATAAAATACAGGAATATCTACATATATAAACACATGTAATATTAACATCAAATAAATTAGCTTGTAAAATAAATGAAAAGCAAAATAAAATACTACATAAAATTACAAACAATTTTCATTTTTTCACCAAAAGTTAAAAAGAATCATCTATTAATTTTAATCAATTTATCGATGAATTTCGTTCATTCTTTTTTCTGGTTGGTCCACGTGGACCAACCAATGCCTTTGGATTGTTGACCCTCTCTCAACTATTCTCTCCCCAACTGCCTTCATGTCAGAGGTCACGAGACCTCTGACTTCATCGATTTTCTATACCTCCCCCTCGCCTCCATTTCCCTTGAGACCACCACCATCATGCAATCCTCTCATCTTTCTTCTTCGCCCATACCAAAATCTCCATCTACCACGCTCCACCTACATGCAATCTCCCCACCTTTTTTTTTTACAACCCCTGTCTATAAAATCGAAGCTCCATACCCACTTTTGAGTTTGATCCTCTCTAGAATAACCATAACTCCAATAGGACCCCCCAAGTTGATTCACCAGGTTAAAGGAAGCCGATCATTGGCCTCGACGGCATGGAGAAGGAAGGAGTAGGGAGATACAAGTGCTACTGGAGCTCCTCCGATGATGCCTTGCCTGCTTCTTGACTCATGTTGAGTTGAGATGCGAGGTATAGAACTTTTCCTCGCATTTTATTCCAGTTGTTTGAATTTGCTTTTAATTTAATCAGTTAGCTTGTAGGTTAGAGTCATGTTTGGAACAAAGATCGTTGAAGCTTCAAGATCCAGCTCTAATTCCACCATCTTTCGATTGTTCTTTGACCCATTTTAGCTCTCTTTGAAACATCATCATGTTCTCCACATTTCCCCCTTATTTTCTCATTGATCATGCATGGATCGAGTGGGAGACGGAGCTTCATCCTTCTCCTTTGCTGGAGTTCGATCGACCCGCTTCCCCCTTGCGTATCTAGCTTCGCTAGAGGGCTGAGGAGATAACCCTCAACCCCCTTAACATTTTTCTGCAGGTTCATGATCAAGAAGACCACCTGGAGCACGATTCCAAAGCTTGAACAAGAGCTCCATGTGGCTAAAGCTACATGTCCCTTACGATGGGCTCTAGACCTCTTTAAAGGATATGCAAGCACGGTGGGCTTCAAGAAACTGAGGAGCCCCTCATCTATGAAGGAGAAAGCTGGGACGAGGAGATATCACCAATCGAAGTTCGTCGGGACTATGTTCTTCTCCGTTCTTCCAAGTCACTTCATCGCCATCCGATTAAGTCTTCAACCCAAATATAATCTAGGTTGTTGAATTCAAAGTGAAATAGTACGTCTTGAAGCCATCCATCACATCATGTGGAGTGTCCCATGCCCTTTGATCTGCACCACTTAAGTGGGCCAGGTCCAGTATGCAATTCACTTCTAATTTCATGATTCAATTGATTCCATGATGATCAGCTCATAACTCCAGTCCATTATGGTAGAATAGATCTACTAATTCTTTAATTCTAGTTAGTAAGAGGGGATCTTGAACTCAGAAATAGACCATAGAAGCTCAAAAAGGGTGTCCTGAGAAATTGAAAGAATTAGGTTCAGATCCTTTTTATATTTATCAAATAAATAATCCTATAATTATTTAAATATATACAAAATTGTGTAAAAATTGTACAGACCTTTGCATTTATAGAATATTCTATTTAGGCCAGTGTTGGGTCAACTCACGTGGTCCCCCACGTGAGTTGGCCATTTAGCAAGGGATCCCTCTCTGTTCCTTTGTTTCCTTATATATAAAATTTGCATATACAAGTTAAACTTTTGGGATATTTATACAAAAGCACTCAGGTTTTATTCTTATTACAAATATACCCCTACTAGTTTGTAAATTGAATTGTTGCCTTTTATTTTTGATTAAATATTTATGTGCTTACTAAATGAGGGAAACTTATAGTAATGCTTCAAATGTTACTTATTCACGATGTGATTTTTATTTAGTATTTTATTTCTATTTTCTATTTATTAAAAATAATTTAGATGCTATTAATTTCTTATCAAAATAAAAAAATATAAAAATTAGAAAATCTTACGTAAAAATTTCAAACAAATAGATATTATATATCATTAATATCGCTACATATCAAAAATCACAAAAATACAAAAGAAAAACCTTAAAACTTGAAACACCCTCATAATCCTATAAAAAATTGCAAAAACTATATAAAATCCAAAAATAGCTTTTTTATGTATATGTCTATTATATTATATACTACATATTCAAAATATTTTTGAGAAATTTTAAACTTATTTCCTATTTTTAAATCTCAAAATAACTCAAATTATTTATTAACTCTCTATTTGGAGTTTTTTAGACTTTAAAATACATAAAAAAGTAGTAAAAATCACAATAAATCATAAAAATAGATAAAATATAAAAAAGATAAATCATTTTCTTTGATAAATTTTAAGTATATATATATTCATAAATAAAGCCCTATATAGTCTATTGACAAACCCATAGAATCACCCTTTTAATTTAACCAAATTGACGATTAAAAGATGTTCGTTGTAGTCGGACAGTTTCAGATCGTTCAAAAACCACTTAATTAATTTTTCAATAACAAGAATGCAGTCAATTTTTTTACTTGAGCAAGATCAAGGTGAACTCAAGGAGGCCACTATATCCTCAGGATTATTTAACGTCAATCTAGATACTAGGTTTTCAAAGAAGCATTTGTTATTTTTTATGCACTTGAAAATGTAATTCAATTCTCGCTAGTTTGAGGACAAAATGCAATTTTCAACCATTTCATGTCCAAAAATTATGAAACTTAGCCAGAGTATGTATGAATAGAAAATGAATCTACTGCAGTTTTTTGGAGTTTTCTGACTGAATATGATTTTTTTGTGACTTAAAAATGTAGACTAGGTGATTTTGAGAAACTTAATTTTAATAAATAGCAAACCTAATTATTTTTAGGAAGAAAAATTATCCTAGATGTATATAATGGTGATCTGTCCAAGAAAAATTCTAAACCCTAAAAATTTTGAGTTTTTAATCTATTAAAAATCAATTACTCTAATCACCAAATATTTTATGATGACCTCGATATGCGTGAAGATGACATGAAAATTAGGCACAATTTAGAACAACTTAAACACTACCTACTATGATTTTTGTAGAATTTTCGGAGTAATAATTAATTTATACCAGTTAAATATCATGTAATGGGTAAAATATGTTATTTTCCATAGTAGTAATGAAATTAAATAAAAAACAACTCCTAAAAATATATTTAGTGTCCACAATGATAGAGCAAGTTGTTCTACAATTTGAAATTTTTATAATAAAAAAACGATGACAAAATGATGTTCAAATTAAGGCTCAAAGATAGGGGTCTAATTACAAATATAGAATTGAATGCACAAAGCGCTTCTTTAATTACCATAACCTGCAAGGGTGCAAGCATAATTGTTATAGGACGTCATGTGCGTTGCACGTTCCTTCAGAAGACGGGGGCATTCTTGCAATTTCCAAGGACACTACGTTGTTGTATGCAAAAACCCCAACAGGGGTGTTGCTTTTCACTTGTAGGGGTGATTTGAAATCAGATGAAGCTCAGGGGAGTTCTGCGCAATTAACCCACAAGGGGGGGTACACGTCACATGACGAGCTTCTCGATAATTGATCTTGTGCCTTTCTTCTTCAACGAACCCAAGGGATGTAGAGGGGTGACTGCTATTTTCGCCTGCTGAAGATGGAGTGCAGGTGCTTGATGGCGGGGCTTTGCGGGGGTGTGGCCTAGTGGGAGTGCAATTGACGGCAACATAGAAGTCAATCTAGAGGTGTCGATGGTGCGGACTGATGGTGAGGCTCGAGGAGGTCGCTAGCAAGGCGATGGAGGCGAGCATGGGTTAGTCGATGGAGTTGAAGACCGATCTAAAATGATCCTGGTCCGATGAGAGGTGTGATCCACTTCTTACCGATCAAGGGAGGCACACGACACTGACTGAAGGCTTATGGAGTGAGGGCTCCTACTGGAGGTGAAACCCGAGGGCTGTGAGGTCGATGACGAGGTTGGTGCGAGGCTCCTCTCGATCAAAGATGAAGACCACCTCCGTCTACACATGATTGGAGGTGGCTACTCACGAGGTCTCCGAAGGAGGGTGAATGTCGGTAGGACGCTCCACTCAAGGTGGTAGCTTGGAGGCACAATCGAGCTGGTATGGAAGGTGCGGGAAATGGCGAGGACATTGGAAGTCCTACGAGGGGTGTCGAGGATTCCCACTGACAAGGATGCGACCAGTGGTCGAGGCGGACGCTATATACGACGATGAGATCGAAGTGGCTGAGTCCTGTTGCACGGAGATGGATGGCGGGCGGTTGTCGATTAGAAATGCTGAGGCGGGTGAGGCTCGCTGCCGAAGAAATCTAGAGCTGTAGCGTGGAAGTAGTAGGAGTGGAGTTAATTGTAGGTAAGTGAAGTTAATAGATCAGGATGATTTGGAAAAGAAGATATCGGAGGAAAAGAAGGAAGGCAGAGAAACAGAGATAGAAGAAGAACAAAGGAATAAGAAGGAAAAAAAGTTGAATGAAGAAGAAGTTACTTGGGGTTTGTGGGCTAGGTGCCTATGGAGTGGAAGCTTGGAGCTTCCAGGTCGTAGCTCACATGCCTCGGCAAGGGCAGAGCTCTCGCAAATGTCAAGGGAATTGCTGCAGCGAGGAGATGTTTCCTCCTCGGATCTCACCGGAGAAATGAGGGTCGTCGCTTGATCTAATGCCCGTCGTTGTCACCGACAATGTTTCACGAGCTCTTTCTCTCTTCTCTCACAAGAATGACAGATGAGCTACAACAGGGGCGGAGTGTACAACTATATGGGTGGTTGCACGAGGTGGGGAGAATGCAGGCTCAAGGTGTGAGGAGACAGTTGGAGGAGATGGTGGTCGGCTCTTGCGTGGCTGTTGTGAGGAGAGAGAAGGAGGGGTGCGCGAGATGGGGAGAGGCATAGAGAGAGAGAGAAGAGCATGGAAGGGAGAGAGAGAGATGGAGAAGCAAGGGTTGTTATGCACCACCGCGCAAGGCACGGGGGCGCAGGTCCTGCAGGGAAGACGAGCGTGAGAGGAGAAATAGGTGCGTCCACGTGGAGCATAGGCATGGCCCCTTGGTAGGCGGAATAAAGTTAAGAATAAATAATAAATTAAATAAGTAATAATGAAACTTAATGAAAATAAAATAAATTATAATTAAAATAAATAATTAAATAAGAAAATAATAATAAAATAAATAAATAAGAATGATAATGAAAGTATTAAATAAATTATAATAAAATAAGTAAATAATAATATAATAAATAAATAATAATTAAAATAGTAAATAATACAAAAATAAAATAAATAGAAAATGGGGGTGAAATGTGGTGGCTCCAAGAGCTGCCGTGTATCGCTCTAGAAAAATAAAAAATAAATGTAAAGAAAAATAAAAAAGAAATAACAAAATAGGTCAAATAAAAAAGTAATTAATATAAAAGTTGCTCATCTCGATGAGTTCTACAGCTTTCATGGAGGATCAAAAATAAAAAAATAATATGTACAAAAAGTATGTTTGGACGGTATCATAGAGGTATAAAATTTCGAATTTTAAACTTTTGCAGATTTGGTCATTTAATATAAGATAAAAATCAAAATAAAGTTAGATAAAATATAAAACAAATATTTACAATTTATTCTATTTTTTGGATTTTTGATAATAAATATTATAAAAATAAATAAAATACATGGGGTCATATATATAATATACAATAAGGGCCCAAACCAAAGTTTCACATACGAACTCTGATTTTTATGAAATTAGTCTTGTTTTTGAAGGTCTTTGAAGGTATATTACTTTAAACGTGAGTAGACCTAAATCAGACACTATATGAGAGAGATATGCACATTTTAAGGTTTTTAATCTCAAACTAGGGCTCGGTATTTATTGGTTAATTTTACAGGTAAGTATTTTTCTATATTTTTTCTTTATTAGTGCTTGTAGTATGTATACTATAGAGTTGATTTTATTGAATTTAGAATTAGTATAAAATAGATGTAAATAGGTGATTTTAGCTAATATACAGATGAATATCTACAAGTGAATTTGGCTCCTTATTTATTAAAATATGAATGCTAAAATGTGCGTATTATTTCTACATGCATGAATACGAATAATGCATAATAAAAGGAAATATGTAGCTAATTTCTCAAGAACAAAGCTCTATGTTCGTCTTTTAGAGTGATGAATCATAAATTCATCATCTATATATACATATTATTATTATTTATATCCTTATAACAATTAATACTATTATTATAAATACCTACAAATATATTTTAACATCATTAAAAAATAAAAAGTATTGTACCTGTATATATTTATAGAAATTTTGTATATTTATTATATATTATATATATTATTTTTATTATACATATTATTATATATAGTTATATATATAATTGTTATATATTCTAAAATGGAAAGGAAATAAAAAATCGGGAAAAACTATAAAAAGAAAAGAAAAATTAAAATTTTAAAATATAAAATATAAAATTAAAAATCCCTAAAAAATAATTATAATTAAAAACCCATAAAAACGTAAAAAACTAAAAAGCACAAAATATTTGTAGTTTCTTTGTAGACTATAAATAGCATATCCTCATATCTCCCTATGGTTCGACACTCTATAGATATTCACTATACACATATTTTGTAGAGTTAAAATAAAAATAAATTTTAACTCACACATTTTCATATATTTATCTTAGATTGTGGGTTGATTGTTGATATATTTGAGTGGTTTGGGATTCGAATAATGCGAGAGGGACTGACACAGTGATTGTCGGACCCGATTTGTCGGGCACCCCCGGCCCTCCAAGACCATACGTTAATATCCTCATTCCTCTCTAACTATGAAATGGTGTCATTGATCCAAACTCCCATAATTCTTAGTCGATCATCTCGCATAGCCGAGGCAATTGATGAGGCTTGGGAAGATCACCTTCCGATCTAGCACCGATAAAGTCACCATAGATATGGTCAACGAGCCGGAAGATGCATATAATATAGGGAGAATAGAATCATCTATAGAGGACTATGATATTGATGATGTTAGTGATCAACATCTGCCTCGAAATAACATTGTCACCCATGAAATCATCTCTTTTGAGAAGGACCTGGATAACATAGTTAGTCCATGCTTCCTTGCGGATTGGGAGTCAGAATATGAGTCAACGATTAGCATGTTTGAAGAAGATTCATGCCATCCATAATATGAAGAATTAATTGCAGATATTTTCAGCACATTTATTTCAGAGCTAACAGTGACAGAGGTGAGAATCACCTCATTGAAATTAGCAAAAAAAAACATATTCCAGCACGTATGTGAAGTGATCGTGGAGCAAGCTCAACAACTACCAGAACTCAATCCTCTCTCGACAGGTCTGAAAGTATGCTTTCCTTGCAGGTGAAGAACACATGTATGTGGTTATAATTATTAACAAACAAACCTCATATCAAGAATCTCGACTTCTTGAGGTTCTAGAGAAGAACCTCAAGGCACTTGGTTGGAAAGTACCCAATCTTCGCGGGATAAATCTGACCTTGTGTTCACACCACATCTATCTTGAAGATGATTGCAAGCCATCCCAAGAGTTTCAAAGAAGATTAAATCCAAACATACAGGATGTAGTTATGAAAGAAATTACGAATTGGTGTGAGATTGACTTCATTTATACTATCTATGACTCAAAATGGGTGAATCCCCACATATAGTGCCGAAGAAATCATGGCTTACTGTGGTGAAGAATCATCGAGGATAGGAGATCCCTACTCGAGTACCGACGTCTTGCCGCATGTATGCTGATTAGAGGTGTCTGAATTTAGCGACAAAGAAGGACCATTTCCCTTTGCCATTAATTTATCAAGTTCTTGAGTGACTTGCATAGAAAGAATACTTTTTCTTTTTAGATGGGTACTCCAGGTACAACCAAGTGGTGGTCGCCCCTGAACACAAAGAGAAGATGACTTTCACTTTCTCGTTCAATACATATGCATTTCGAAGAATGCCTTTTGGACTCTGTAATACCCCAACTACTTTCCAAATGTCCATGTTATTCATCTTTGTTGATATGATCAGGAGTTTTCTTGAAATCTTCATGGATGTTTTCTTCGTCTATGGTGGCAGTTTTGATTCATGTCTTATGCACCTAGATCGAGTATTGCAGAAGTGTCATGAAGACAATCTTGTATTATCATGGAAAAAGAGCCACTTCATGGTTAGTAAAGGAATTGTGTTGGTCCATGTCATCTCCAAGCACGACATGGAGGTTGACTTGATGAAGTTGGATGTAATTGCTAAACTCAAGCGACCTTAGAATGTGAAGAATGTGAGGTCGTTTCTTGAGCATGTCAGCTTCTATCATCGGTTCATCAAGGACTACAGAAAACTTGCATGACCTCTTATCATTGCAAGAAGATCGAATTCATTGTAGATTAACAAGTTTTCCAATCATTTTTCCAGTTAGAAAAACTCGCCACTCAGGCTCCAATCCTACAACCACTGGATTGGTCTCTTCCTTTTAAAATCATGATGGATGCATCATATTTTGTAGTTGGGGTTGTACTAGGACAAAGAAGGGACAAGTACTATATGCCATTGACTATGCCAACAAGACTCTTGATTAAGCACGAAGAAATTATACTGTCATATGGAAAGAGTTGTTGGTGGATTTAAAGTAATTATTTTAACTGACCATTCTGCTATCTGATACTTACAGTACAAGAAGAATGTCAAATCACGACTACTCAGATTGGATCCTTCTCCTCCAGGAATTTGACTTGGAAATCAAAGATAAGTCTGGAGTACAGAATGTGGTAGTAGTTCATTTGTTTAGAAATGAATGTCAAGATACTCAGCTAAGTAGTGCACCAGTCACAGAAACCTTCCTTGATGAATCCATCCCGATGAACCATGAATTACCCTTTTCAAATTTGGTGAAATTAATGATTTATTGTTCACTCGTTGTAGGCATGCAATTCAGACTAATCAGAAAAGACCGTTTAAATTAATTTTCTAATTAAAAGAGCGATCAAATTTATTTTACTTGGATAAGATCAAGGTCAAACTCAAGGAGGCCACTGTCTCCATAGGTAAATTAATAGATGATCTATATACTAGATTTTTAGAGACACATTTTTATAATTTTTTATGCAATTAATAATGAAATGCAATGTCAGACAAGTTTAGGTGTTAAAATGCAATTTCCACTCAAGTGATGTCTAAAAATCCTAAAACATGGCCAGAATGTGAAAAATATGTAAGTTTAATTCACTACATATTTTTGCAATTTTCTAATGTGAAGTGAATTTATTATGAATTAAATATGCATGTAGGGTGATTTTTTGTAAAAAAAATTTAATAAATACCAAACCTATCTAATTCTCAGAACTAAATTTATCTTAGATAGGTGTATATGAGAAGTATCTAGGAAAAATAATAGCTTTAAAAATTTTGGGTTTGCAACCTATAAGAAATTAATTACTAAAATCACCACCTAATTTATTGTAGCATCAATAAACATGTAAATGAAATAATTTTTGGGCACACGAAAGAGTACAAATATATCTACCTAAAAGATAATTCTTGATGAATTTTTGGAGCTAGAAATAATTTTATACAAATTTAATAGCATGAAATGGGCAAAATATGCCATTTTAAACCAAATTAATTATATTAAATCAACCATATTTCAGAAAAATTCAATGAAATATCCACAAGATAGAGAGTAAATGGTTCTACAATGTGCTATTTTGGAATAAAATTGATGCAAAATAAGTGTTCAAATAAACATGCAAAGACAGGGGTGTGAGTGCAATTTTAGAAAATGAAATAATTACAAAATAATATGCTAACGAGGATGACTGTGCTATCACCAAAACTATGAGGGATCTTAATGCAATTTCTCTTGAAGGTTACATGTGACACACATGTTGTCTGTGGCGATGGCGTAGCTATGATTCACTGAGAGCATATGGGCGTGATCACAATTTATCACCCCACTCACGTGCCTCTCACATGAGGAGGAGAGCGGGCGCGATGAGTGGATCGAGGCTGGCACACAGGCTGAGGAGGTTGAGGCGGTGGTTGGCCTATAGAGATGCGACGATGTTGGAGAGACCTTCAACTGAAGGCGGAGGCGACGGAGGACGAAAGGCAATGGTCTCGGTTAACGGCAAAGATGGTTGGGAAAGCAGGTGGTTATTGGTGTAATAGATGCCAAGGTCCATGGTAGATTTAGTTGAGTGATGTTGGTTGGTGAGGCGTAATCGGTGCAGAGGTGGAGCTCTGCGGAGAGAGCTATAAAGGGACGGAGAAGCAGGTGCTCCAAGGCAGTGGAGCTGATTCATGCGAGAGGTGGCGAGCGGGGGCACATGGTACGGTGGCTGGACATTGATCGGTGATGGAGGATGAGCGAGGTGGCAATTGTTGTGGTTTACGTATGGAAAGGTGAGGCGGTGTAACATGAGTGCGGTGGTGTGATGACATCAATAAAGCTCAAGGTTAAAACATACAAAACAACCACAACGCATGTGAGACAGCATGTGAGCTCATACAGATAGGACTAAAATGTAAATACGGTAAATAACAAGGATCCAATTGTAAAGTTTTTGTGTTTACAAAATTATTTGTTGGACTAACTAATAAAGCACGAAAAATGCGGGATAAAAGGTGCAAAG